>JAYMSL010003988.1:0-11658 GCA_036897195.1 Plantago coronopus | reverse complement strand
TACCAATTCGAATTGGCAGTTGGATTTACACGGTTGACAAGAAGAGTATGAAAGCTCGAGGTAAAGGGTGGGGCGCATAAGTGTTTTGAGGTTGTAGCGCAAAAAATGTCTACCGTATTTGGACACTAGGAACAAAATGAAAAAAAATCAACACGAGCAAGTTGACTTGACTGACTGTTCACAACAGATTTTTTAGATGGTTATTCGTCGCATTACGATGTTCCCAAAGTTGAAGCCCCATATACATGATTTTTTTTTTTTTTTTTTGGGTTGGAGATGGATAAGTTCATTAATTTTTCTATTCAGTTATACTAGGTACGCATCTTTATATTGTCTTGACGTATGTCGGCATATTGATTTTATCACGATTTGGATGATAGAATATTTTCTTTGTTCCAAAAAAGTTGATTAATGTTTTCCGCAAATTTTACAATCTTAGTACAAATTTAACCAAATTTTCATCTTGACCATCCATTTTCCTTTATGTAAATGCGTAGATTTTAGTCTGTTTAGCATTTATATTGGAATTAACTTAATAGTGGCCGCGTGCTTACTGTTTTGTAACTTCGACATTTTTTCATACCGATGGTACATTCTACTTTTTACAATTTACATCTTGCAGTAGAAAAATGTATATAGATAAGTCGAATTGTGCAAATCACATCACAATTAACGCCATAAAAAATAGTTATGCACCGACTTCCTATGAGCAATTAGAAGTTTGGTCCTAGTCCATCAAAAGGGGATTTTCTCGCAACTTTATAATCCGAGACATATTGTATACTTGCCCGGTTTTTAATACTTTAGATAGTAACACTTAAATTTTTATAGCTCGGATTGGAAATTGTACTTCGAATTTATAATAGTTTAGGAAGTAGAGTGTATCTTATTATTTTCCCTTAAAAAAAAGATAAACTTCCGAAGACTGTATTTTTCTGGATTTCTCAAGCCTGGTCATCGTCTTCAACCTCCGAATCCTAATTTGCACTTAAAGATAGTTTACAACAATTGATTCGAACGAGTTATTGTTAAACTTGAACGATTCATTGGATTCAAATTGATTGCCTGATTATGGAGGTTTCGTCGTTTTCAATCAGCTGCAAATCACTTCACCCATTTCATCCAGGTACTGCTGTTTTCGGTACTTAATTTGTTGCATGAGTTGTTACCTGTGCAATTGTTATTGCAATTCCTTTTTCATTAATTGTTATTGCAATTCCTTTTTCATTGCTCCTTTGTGCAATTGTGTGTATTTGTTTCATATTTGAGCTGAATTTGATGTGAATAGTGTGATTCTGTACTTAGACACTTGGTAGTAGCATAAAGGGAGCAGTATATACATTCCAATTAAGAGAATGATATTTATTCAGTTTTACTCAGTTTATCCATTAGGTTTGAATTGTTTCATTGCTCCTTTGTGCAATTGTATGTATTTGTTTCAGTTGAGCTAAATTAAATGTGAATAGTTTGATGATGTACTGACTACTGAGTAGTAGTATAAAGAGAGCAGTATATTCATTCCAATTCAGAGTATTTTAAGGTTCTGAGCAGTATATACATTCCATATAGAGTGCCAAAGTTTTGTCCATTTGTTTTGAAATGTTTCTAGGTTTTTAGTAATGAAAACATATGTGAAAATGAATCTTTGACATAGAAATTGTTACTTTGTGGATGTGTGATAGACTGATAGTCATTTACTCATTTGCAATAATGATATTTAGTGTGATGAATGTAGAGCCATTGATACCCAGCAGGGCGTGGTTTCCCTCATTAAATCATGTGAATTGGTTACCAGCAAAGAGAGCCTTGAGGCCTCTTCAGCATCATGGAGTTTTAATTCCGGAGCGGAGCCATTCACAGGTTCTCATTTCTCAGTTATGTGATTTAGCAAATAGAGAATGCTGCTTCTCTTGATTTTCTTCAGTTTTTAATGGTCTGTGTGAGAGGATTGTAATGAAAAATTGTTATGCAGGTTTTGCGTTGTCAAATGAAGGAAGTGCCCATCTTAGAGGCAGGGTATGCATTATAGAAGTAGGCTCATGTTACAAAAGTTTTACTTGCTAAAACGTATTTTGTAATTCAGGAATATGATAAGATCAGTGTGAGATGCTCTATTTTTCCTGTGTTTCTTGTGTTGATATTGAGTATTTTCATCTGTCTCAGGAGCATGGATGAAATATATGATACCTTGGCAGAGCGTCTTGTTCCACTTGCTGCCGTGGAATCAAATCCCAATTTTAAGTGAGTTTTGAAGCAATTCTGAATGATTTCACTTAACAAGACTGATCTTTTTGGATGTTTAAGTTGGTGCAAATAATGGAACTGCTCACTTATTCTCCAAAAGTTAGACCCCCCCCCCCCAAACCCAAATTAACCGCTAATATAAGAACGCCTGGTAATATGTCACAGCTTGACTTTATGAAAGAACACTTTTCTTCATGTTTTATAAGGTTATATCTAAGCTTGAGCTGACTCAGCATTGTGATTGAGCAATGATCTGGCTTATCATACTGGCTACTGCATAAAGATACTGTCATTTTGCAATTTCTTCGTAGACATTAGCACTTATCCTAATATGACCGCTATTCTTTTATCGAGGTTGTGTTCTCTGGTCTGCCATATAAAAATCTTATCATGTATGATTAGGAATATATATTTATAACGAGTTACCTAACTATCTCACTCCGAACTTACTTGCAGGCATATGGTTGCTCTTTGTGGGCCTCCTGGTGCTGGAAAGAGCACTGTTGCATCCGAGGTAGCTAGCCGTGTCAATAAGTTATGGCCTCAAAAGTCCTCCAACTTTGATGAATTGGTGGAGTCTCCAGACATTGCAATTGTACTACCGATGGATGGATTCCACCTCTATCGTCATCAGCTTGATTCCATGGAGGTTATATTTATCAACTACTGTATTATTTTGTTCTTTTATCTTGTTGTTCTTCTTGGCTTAAAACATTGTCTTACAAAAGTGGTATATGGGTTTGAAAAGTATTATCTCTGTACGTGCTAAATGAAATTTCAGTTGATAACTTGAAGTCTGTTATGGTAAATCCCAGTGTGTTTCTATACTCGATAGATTAGTTTGACCGAACAAACGGGAGATTTAATGTGCTATTGACGTGGAGTTAAACTAATAGGGAAGTGAATATTTGTTACTGACCTAATGACATTGTATGCTTACTTTATTTGTCATAAAGCTTGCCTATGGCATTTAGCCGCTAATTCCAATGGATGAATCAAGTTGTATACTTTTCATTCCACATGAAAAGTATAAGAACCTTTGTTCTGCTTACTTGTAACCTCTTAAATCGAATATCAAATATGTCTGCAAGAAAGCATCACTGTCTTTTTGCATAAATATTTCATCTTTATATACTTTACGAGAATTACTATATTTGGAGCTTCCTTCCTAGGTAAAATCTGTTTGTTCTAATGCCACAGATTCATGGGGCTATTCTGATTTTTCAAGACTGTTTTCTTGTTTATTAGGATCCAAAGGAAGCTCATGCAAGGAGGGGAGGTGAGGCTCTTCGTTTTACTGTGACAATTCAATTAAGCCTTGTATGTGCAAGGAAATTATTGATCTGTCTTCTGGTCATTCAGCTCCCTGGACATTTGATCCTGAGAGGCTGCTGAGATGTCTCACAGATCTGAGGACTGAGGTAATTGCAAATTAATTGAATAGTATCGGCGCCTGCGATGCAGATGTTACCGACTTTCGTCCTTGCACGATTCATTTGCCATTATCAGCAACTAAGAATAAGTTGCAGTTTAGTATTAATGCTCCTCGAATTTATGTATAATGCTTCAGCAATGAGCTTATTCACGTTCAACTTCAACATACTCTCATGCCATACTTGTTTTATTATGAAGGGTCAAGTGTATGCCCCATCCTTTGACCATGGTGTGGGTGATCCTGTGGAAGATGACGTCTTTGTAAGCCTCCAGTAAGTCATACACATCTCTACATCACTTTATTTTGTTCGGAGTTTTTCTGGGGTTCCTCGTTTTAGTGACTCTGGTCGATAAACACTCGGACATATATACCCGCTTCTACTATGGATACATACAAACAATGTATTTCAAACAATGTCTTGCAGAAATCACAGAAAATCACGTAGGGAATCTGTGGATGTAGAAAGTTGTACGAGGCTCTGGGAGAATACCTTTTGTGTCACTGTCCTGCTCTTCTAAGTTCTAACAGTGGCGCTTGGCTTAGGGTTTAAGCGATTCTTTATAGCACTTGCTCTCAGAATCGTATTAGTTTTCCCTATACTCTTGCGGTTTTTTAGGGTAACTAGAATAAATTATATGTTTTTCTTGATTGCATGTGTTTCCTGATTTGGTAAAAGTATTGATTTTGATTATGATGCCTGCAGTGGGAACGTATTGTAATGTTTATTTCTTCGGTCCATAAACTAAGGGAATACATAGTCGATGAGTTCTCATACATAGAGAGAGAGAGAGAGAGAGATAATGGATAGGACTAATTAAACGCGACATTGACATAATATGATGCCTTAATACTGTCACCTATTATCATATTAAGCTTCATGATTCTATTTGAGTATGGTACTGTGGAGATACGGAACAATTTTGGGTATCTTGAAAACCTACTTCATGCTGCTGTCATGTATGATAGAAGCAAGCAAACTATGGTGCTGCTAGTTGTAGTCATTGTCATTTATATGGTATGATGTTATCCTTGATCATCATTATATTTTCATTTCCTTTTTGCAGACACAAAGTGATTATAGTTGAAGGCAACTACTTACTTTTGGATGAGGAGGTGTGGAGAGATGTCTCATCTGTATTCGACGAGAAATGGTACAGTAATGCAGTATCTTCATCCTATAATATGCTTTGTCCTAACTATGATCCTTAGTTATTGGTGCAATCCTCTAATTCTTATGCGAACAAGGAACCAACTAATGACTCGTTGATCCTGTGAGATACTGTGATATTATGGAGTCAACTTCTGAATCCCATTTTGTGAAACAGATATGCACAATATTTGAAACCTCACCATCATGTGCTCACATGTTCTGTTGATAGTGACTTCATGCCAATAGCTTTCTGTGTATGGCTGCTAGTGATGTCCAACTCCAACTACCAAATATTAGGAACTTTTGATGGTTTAGAGTAGTTTTGTTCCACTTCCATGCCATTCATACACCTGATATTTTTGTATGGTGTTTTATGCGTTCGATCCGTTGCTTTCCGAGTCAAGTGTTGGCTGTTGTCTTCTCTTTATCGGTCTGTCATGAAAATAAATAAGACAAGTGTCCTTACCTCTTTTATCTGGAGAGTACAATTCAATTGAATGTAATTTTTGTTTCCAAACTATCATCACACCTTTCTTTTTACTTTTCCAGGTTCATTGACATTGACATTGAGAAATCGATGCAACGGGTTTTAAAAAGACACATATCAACAGGTATACTAGAGCATGCTCATATACTTAAGTAAATTGCAGGACATTCCAGCATGCATAAGAGTAAATAATTTTGTTTCTTTTCTGATGTAGGAAAACCTCCAGATGTCGCTAAGTGGCGGGTAATGTTAAAAAATTCATCATACGAATTTCTCGTCATTAATCCCTCTTCAAATGTCTGCATCTGACCAAAGGATTATCTCATTTCTACTCATATTGCAGATAGAATACAACGACCGCCCTAATGCCGAGCTCATAATCAAATCAAAGAAACAAGCTGATCTTATAATCAAGTCAGTAGACCTCCTAATGTGACTGTGAGTACATGTAGCCAGAGTAATGTGATTCAGTTCACTTTCCTTCAATCTCCAAGTAAATTATAAATTTTCCCAGTAGTGAGTAACGCGAAAATCTGTCATAACTCATAAGCCCCCTTTCTCCCCCTCCGGAGAAAGCCTCGCTTTTTCCTCCGAACAGTGACATTCCAATCCCACCTTCCTTCAATGCTGCAGCTTCTCATAAATGCAAAAGCATACATGCATCATGAAATTGTACTTCTGTTGTGTAAGTATGTTACTAGAATTTGGAAAACTTTTACTTTTCTCGACTCGTTCTCTGCCTGTAAATTCCTAATACGTTCGACAAGCATTGCCTTATCCCTTATGCACCAGCGTTGCACGCTTGCATCCTTACGAATAAACACTTCTACCGACACTGATCGGATTTTTCACTCATCCGCGCCTCGATGCTTATCACTGCACTATCTGTATTACATTTAGCCCAGTCAAGAGTATGAAGCTGAGTTTTCCTCTTGAATGAATACTACTACTAATAATGAATTGATAAGATTATTAGGTATCATTCGATCCACATGCAAATAATTCAGCTGAATGTCAACTTGAAATATGGGAGACGACACACTTGCATTCATAATTGTTTTCTTGGCAACATCATGTGATAAAAGATCATGATGCCTGTAAGTTGTTGTTATATGTTTATAGATCTAGATTCGACCATACCAGCAAATCCATTTGAATAATTAGCCTGCCGACCAACCAGAACAATTACAGTAAATGCTCTATAATACCTTGCACATGCTCCATTCAATCCATACCATTAAATAATACCGATCATAAACGAACCAAGACGAAGAACGAAGAAGAATTATACGATAATTAATGAAAAAACGATGAAAGAACGAAGAAGAATTATACGATTAATGGAAAATCGAAAACAAATTCCAGAAAGGAAGAAAACAAAATGATAAACACACACACTTTGATATACAGCAAGCTCAATAAGTATCTGATCACGACATTATTGGGTCACATTATTGAGATTCTGGACAGGCTACACAAGAAGGAAGAGGAAGAAGAAGAAGAAGATGACTCAGAGCCACAAAAGAGTTTTTGTTCACAATAGGCTACTTAAAATTCTTGGTATCAATTTAATAATATTACAAGCAACCAAACCATACAATTATAACAATAGTACAGATAGACTCCAGCATCCTGCTCAATCCATCTTGTGCGTTTGTCTGTCGTTTGCTTGGGTTTTTGAAGACAACGACAACTAAGATCAACGGAGCAGGCTGTGGCTTCTATGATACTTCCTTTTCTGCCTTAGCTTCTGCTCTTGCATTTCTCCATGGCCCTGGGTGCTGAAAGACAGCAAAACAAAGTTCGATTCAGTTAATCAACTACGTCTTGATACAAAGTTAACATCTGGATTGGGATGAAAGTGATAATAACTATTGAGAACAGATGTTCGCTTTTATCTATATACTTGCAAAACCATGTTTATTCAAATTCATTCAAATTTCCAAGAGTAATTTTCGATACAATTAATTCAGCTATAAAGATCAGAACATAATTGACAAGTTAAAAGACATTTGTAGGACATGTACATTTAATACTGCATATCTACAATCTACAGACACGTCAACGTGTATGTATGAGCAAGTCTCATAATATTCGAAGCGTGTATGTGAGCCCAACCACATGCGTAATCTAAGGTTACATCGCTATGTAGGTCTTATGCTGTTGGCAGATATTTTCAGGCCAGTAAAATGATGGCCACTAATGCATCAAATTAGACATTGCACTGTGAAATGTAACTATTACCTAGAGTAAAAACATAGTTAATATTGACGACATCATGCAAGAACATCTTTTATCCGACTGATAGTTAAGCTTTGCAGGATACCTATACTTATCGTACTAATTCATATCGAAATGAGGCAGAAAGCCTGCAAGTTTTCTAGCTATTACTTTGTCTTTTGCAGAAATCTTAAACGAATATTCTGTTTGCAGAGACTTCAACAGTTTTTAATCTCAATTAGTGTGTACCACCAAGAAAACAACTAACACTACTATCTGATTGACAAGAAATGAAACAGAGATAACTAGAAAGGATTATTTGAAACTTACCAAGTCCAATGGCCTCAGTTCCTTTCATTATGCGCAGGCGCTTGCATGATCCAACAAACATCCTGTAGTAATTGGCAAGTTCGAAACAAATCAGCACACACATTTTTCATATCTACGAAACAAATTGATGTATTTTACTTTCGTAGCAGAGAGTTTTCACAAGAACTTACTCCCATGGGACGTCACCAACAAGCATCCAATCGCCATCCTTATCTTCATAAGTTGGCACATAATCAGAACCATTCAGAAGGTCCATCAGCTTGCTCTCGTTCATGAAATCCAACATTCCTTGAGAGTCGCATTTACCTTCAGATAAGAACCAAGATCTCGTCAATTACAGTCGTTTTACCCTTCGCGAACACACAAATAATCGCGTATTTGCTTATTATCATTAAGTTACATTACATAATTTAAGCACAAGTGAAATAATTTCACTAATCGACTGCATTTACTACGTAGCAGTACTATGTCAGGAAGCTCAATTAAAACATGGGCTCAAATCTGTCAAATGTTCAGTAGTAGTATTTCAAATATTCATGGTGATTTATGACTTATGAGCAATCAATAATTTGCAGAATTTGAAGTTATGGTGATAGAATTTGAGTGGTTGCAGCTTAAAGCAAGTCCAATCATGGAGGTTGTGGTTGCTACAGAGTACCAGATCAAATCAACTTCCATGAACAAACCAGCTCAAAATTAACTCCAAATTTCCAAACAATAATCCAAACAAGCTCAAAATTACACAGAGAAGTAGCAGTAATTCAAACTTACTCATGGTGAAAGAGCTGAACATTTTGCCCAAAGCATCAGAAAGCTCCTCATAAGTCTTATACATCTTCAAATCAACTTTCCTCAGGTAAGGCGCGCCATCCATGCTCACCTTCACGAACGCCGCCGATCCGCCGCTCTCCTCCGACTTCTCAGTCTTCTGAACAGCCATAACATTCTTCCGGAAGTTCCGGACTGGTGGCCAACCCACTACCTGTGCCCTGCACATTCAATTTTCCCCCAATTCCGTCAAAACACGCACTAAAACACACAAAACACACACTAAAAAAGCACAAAATCGAGTGGTATGGTACTGACTTGGCAGGAGGCTTGGCAGGCTGATCACTCTTCTTACTCTCAACGAGATCAGTCTGGTTAGCAACTTCCTTGGAAGAGAGATTGAGCTTCAAATCAACAGTCTGCTCATAACCTCTTTTACCATAATTGTTGTTGTTGTTGTTGGTTTTCTCAGCTGCTGCTCCTCCAGGGAGGCCTAGCCTGAGCTCAGTGGCTTCGAAATTCATCTTGGTACAGCTCTCCACCATTGTTGCTGGTTGAGTTTGCAGTGATTATTGGTTTCAGTTTTAGGAAAAACAAAGAGAGGAAAAGGTGTTTACAGGATTGGTAACTGTGGAAGAAAGTGGAGATGATGATAATGGAATTAAATTTGGGGGGGAGGAAGAGTGTGTTTGGGCTAAATGAGCCTCTTAATATAAGGATGCCTCCTTCCATTCTCTTCATTTTTTATCGGACCGTATTTGACACGACATGATCAGTCACCTTATCAGTTCGTATAATCTTGTTTGAAAAGTATGCGTGACTTAATCAGTAGACTTATCAGTTGGTGTAAACTTATTTGAAAATTATATGGCGTGTTTGTCTCTTCGTATTTTATTTGCGTTGTATTTTACGCGACATGATCAGTCACCTTATCAGTTGATATAACCTTATTCGAAAATTATGCGTGACTTGTTCAGTCGTCTTATCAGTTGATCTAGCGTTATTTGAAAATTATATGACGTGTTTGTCTCTTCATATTTTATTTACGTTGTATTTGACACGACATGGTCAGTCACCTTATCAGTTTGTCTAACCTTCAGTGAAGTTATGCGATTAGTTGCCTTATCAGTTGGTCTAACCTTATTTGAAAAAAAAGCATACCGTTTGTTAGCTAGTCACGATTTGATCGACCACCTTATCAGTTGGTTTTATTTGATTCGAAAATGATTATATTCAGTGAACATTTTATTTATATAACTGGTCAAGTGACTGGTTTAAAAGTGTATGTAGTTTTCAAAAAATAAGGTGATTGTATTCCAGTATCGACTACCTGTCGGTCGTCACCGTACCAATACCTAATTACACTGCCATATACCGATCACCTTATCGTCTCGTTTTCTAAGAAGACATTGTATTTCAATATTATTTTCATCGAACGTTACACCTGATGCATGGTAATGCATGGATGTTAAGTAGACAATAAGTTTAAACTTCAAGTCGAAAATTCATTTTTTCAGATTTTCAATTAAATACGTGATGTTGATACCGCGATACGGGTGAGTATTAAAATAATATAAAAATAATGGGGAATGGAATGGGGACACGTGGGACAATGAATGAGCTGGAAGAAGCCAATCTTGCTGGAATTGGGATTGACATAAGGTGACTATAGCCTACCCTTTTCATCATTACCACTACACTACATACCATTACTTTGCCTCTCCATCTCTAATTTTCTTTCACTACTCCTATCATTGTCTCTTTTCTTTTCATTTTTCCATTTCTTTTACAACTTTTATGGCCCAATGAAGTCGGTAGCAACGATTTTGAACGGTTTATTTCGATGATATTGCGTATTCGCTGGTCCATAATATCGCAAATAATGCGAACTGACATATTCGTTCTAGATGTAATTCATGTTGTAGGGAAGATTATGTACCGTCGGGAGTTTCTAAAGTCAAACTTTCGACAATCCAACATGAATAGTAATTAGAAAGATCATATATGTTATAAAAATACAACCTGTATTCATAAATTGTAATTTTAACAAGATTTTTCACGAATTCATAGTTACTGTTTGGACATTACGATTTACATTACAAATTACGAAAATATAATAATACAATAAAGTTTCTATAATTGAGTGACTTGTGGTTGGCTAATTTAACATAAGGAAGTTATGCACATATTAATTTATATAAAAATATAATCAAAATTATTAGTTGGCCCTTGGGTTCATGATTGTTGTCCTAGGAGACTAGGGTCTCTTTTATACGAAGTTCATTGTATGATGGTGGAAGGTTGAGTCACTAACCATTTTAAGGACTTGTGAAAATCCTAGGCATGCCCTATACATGTCAAAATTAAGCATACTCCCCTTCCGTTGTTCTTTCATTCCATACATAAAAATAGCACTATTAGTCTCATACAAACAAATATTCGAATATTCGTAACATATTTCACACTAGCTACATTTCATTCCCTCCATATCTCGTACACGACATACTTAGTCCATTTAACCAAAATCAACCACGACATTTAATCTGAAACAGAAAGAGAATCACAACATTTCTATTTTCAATAGTTTACTCGTATATTATAGTAGTATGGTATCGACAGTTGGAAAACGAGAGCAAGTTTACGCTTCTCTTGAAATCAAATACTGCATTTTCGAACGTTTTACCCTTGGTACGCCGTCCTTCATTCTTTTATACTACAATAGTTCTAAACTACTTATAACTAAAACCAAATGTGACATTCGATCTCGAAACAGACATAGTACTATATCTTCGATGATTTACTCACTCTCACTCGTATATTATAATAATAGTATAAAGTATGGGAGTTTGGGATATGGGGGGAGGGGGGTATGCTTTTCTTGAAATCCGCAGGTAAAACTTGGGATGGGTTGGATCTTGGATCATGAATTGAATCAAGTACACTAGTACCTAGTTATATCTCTCGATCGATCTATCGGGTTTAGTTTAGTTAGGTTTGTTTCTTGGAAGAAGACGTATTGTCTGT
>JAYMSL010003987.1:0-11664 GCA_036897195.1 Plantago coronopus | reverse complement strand
GGAGGTAGTCTAGTGAAGTATCCATGGTGAAAAGTGAAGTTGAGAGTGGTTTGGTTGGTTTGAGGAATTGGAGACTTTCGAGCAATGGAGCAAAATGTTGGAAGATGGATATAGTACTTGTAATATATAGGGCCCCTAATATATTTAATATTATTATAATGTAACTACTTGTTTGGGTTTTGATTATTGTAAGAAGACCATAAGGACATTGACTAGTAAACTTACTCCGTCCCACGAAACATTACCCGTTAGAATTTGCGCAAAGTTCAAAAAAATGAGTTAAAGTAATAGAGTTAAAATAATAAAGTAAGTTGGGTACGTTACTTTTTGATAATGTGTGATGATAAAAAAATGTATTGATGTTAAAGTAATGTTTTGGTGTGTAGGGTAGCTTACTTATTTAGTATTAGGTAAAGTTTTGTGGGACATTCAAAAATAGAAAGTGGGTAAAGTTTTGTGGGACGGAAGGAGTAATAACTAATCCTCCTCCTCTTCCGTATCAGTCTCATCTTCTTGTGAAACCAGCACATAAGTAAGAAGTATTATAAAAAAAAACGTGATTTTACGGAAGTGTGTTTGGGTGTTTGTTTGAGTTGGAGTAGTCTTGAGATGGTTGCACCACTAAATAGTTTTACGGTGGTATGAGTAATGACAAAATGCATGATTTATGAAGAACAACTAGCGAGTAATCGTACAGGCTAAAAAGATCAGGATCTTCATTCATAAGTGTCCGGGTCATTTAAATTCATCTCGTAAAATAACATGGACTTTGCTTTTTGCGTAAGTTAAGAAAACCGCTTATTACTTTCGACCAAACAAACTTTTTCCCTAACAACTTAAATTTCATACATTCTCATGTTAATAAAGTTATCAACAAATATATTCAACATTATCACATATTCTTTTAAATTTTAAAAAGCCTTTCAGAATAACAACTTTGTAAAGTTCTTTCTTCAATTTATTTAAAACAAATCGAATTTGAACTAAATAGATCCGGACTGAACTAACTTTCTTTAAAGTATAAATTTCAACAAATTAAACTGAACGCAAATTGAACTGAACTGGAAGAATTGAACTAAATAAACTCAAACTGAACTTATCAATACTGAATTTACGGTGAATTTTAGGGAATAAAATAGTCACTCTCATATAAATCTAGTCTAGACAATAATTAAAGTAATAATAATACACTAGGAACGAGACATTGGGGCAAGGAAATGAGTAGGAAAAGTGTAGTTGATGAGACAACGTGGCCCACCATCCAATAAAGTTAAAGAAAAAATTAACAAATGAGCACTCGTCGGACATCTCATCTGCTAACGCGTTCACTATGTCCCACGCGTTCGGCTTTTTTTTAAAAATCAAAATCAACGACGACTTCATTATTCTATTATTCAAAATTTCAAATTAAGTAGTAGTACTGTAATTACAACCAACGGATTTTACTCTTCTTCACATGGATATTCGATATGCTCCATCCCATGGTATCGCATTTGTCCTTTCTACCCTTTTCCTACGTCTCAAAATTTCACAAATCTAAATTAGTTCAAATTTCGATTTATAAGGTGTATCCTGTGTTACCTGGACACGGGTACGCCGATACGACTTGTCCATATTTTTTTTTCTTTTTTGAAACGGCAAAATTTATTTATACGGAAAAGATTGTACAAGGAGGTGCTAAGCATATCATGCCTCACACCAGGAATCACCAAAACCTCCCATACTCACTCCCTCAACACACAAAGGATGTGACGAGCCCGACGACACTTGCCTCCTTAAAAACCTTCAAGAGAAAACCCATCGGGATAAAACCTCTCAAAGGAAAAAAGAGCACAACGAATCCCCGGACATCCAATGTCTACCACCACCAAGACTCCCACAATTACAATGCTTTCAACTAATACATCCTACCCAAACGCCCTCAAAACTCACGCGGGCCGATACATACGGATACTAATACATTCTACTCTAATCTCAGGCCCGAACCTCTCGCCCCACCCAAACCAAAGAACCACAGAATTTCGCAGCGTTGTAGGAACATTTAGAAGTCTGCATCCTTTCCGAAATCCGGAAATAAGCAACTGTGTTGTTTCATAATTTATCTGAACTCAGCCTTCACTCTCTAATCGATGACATCCAAAACCCCTTGCTGCTGTGACCTGCAAAACAACATAAAATCCCGCAGCAACTATTTCGACGATAAACAAAGTACTGGTTCTAAGAACCAGCTTGAGGAGTTATTGTAGTTTTTTAACAAGCCTTTACCTTTGAACCAATACCAAGTACTCACCTTGATTTTTTCCACAAGTATTTCCGGCATTATCTTCTCATTGTTGAAATTAGAATTGTTCCTTTGAATCCATAGGTGCCATATTGTACCATGCCAGAACACATCCCACACTTGGTTGTTTAATCGCCCGGAACACTTTGAATGTTCTTCGAAGCATGCGCCAATTATATAGGCGTCTCCAGACTTCAACAGCATATTCACACTCCCCAAAAATGTGCCAAGACGATTCTAGAACATCTCTACACCAAGCTCAACACCGACTCTCCGAGCTAAAAAACACCCCACGATTTTCCAAGTTCTCTTTAGTTGGTATCCGATTTTGTAGTAGCTTCCAAACGAACGCATTCACCTTTGTTGGCACTATCTTGTTCCACACTCTAGGTGCCCATTTGGCCATTGGTTCGTCAACATTGCTGCCGTTCAGAATCTGGTAACCCATCTTCACTGAATATTGATTGTCTGTTGATCCTTCCCACACCCATTCGTCTTTGCAGTCCTGTAGTTTCAGATCGGCTTTTATCAACTGTTCCAGCTCATTTCTTGATTCCTGTTCTCTGTCCAACAATTCTCTTCGCCAACTCCACCTGCATGTTAGATTTCCAGATACAAGCTGTGCTCTAGTTCTAATGGTGCACCCAGGTTCGGTTTCCAGCAAATACAACCTAGGGAATTTAGTTTTTAGATTGCCCCCACCCCGAATCCATGGATCAATCCAAAAACGAGTACCATATATTATAGGGCGCATAACATTTATATACCTTACAAGCGTCTCTTATTACATTTTAAACCTCTATATACTAATTTTGGTCCAAATAGTTGATTTTTTGTTGACTTTTATTTAAGAACCAAACACGCCTTAAGCTTCTAATTTGCTTTAATGTCCTTAAATTTCAATTTTTAGTGCTTTCAACCCATCAACTTCACAAAAGTTCCAATATACCCAAATGTTTCCAGTTTTTATAAATAAACCCAACTATTCTAATAATTAAATTTTCAGTTGAATATTTTTTTTAAATAAAAAAGTCCATGAAAGCTCAATGCACTTTACTTCTATAGTTGCAAACACAATAAAATTACCGTCAATTAAAAACTAAAATACTCAACTAAATCTTTTACCTATAAGCTAAAATACACAATAAATTCAACCTATTGGTTTTTTGAACCAATAAAGTGCTTGGAGAAATAAGCTAAACTTTCTTAAAAGGACATGGAAGGCTTCTGTTTTAAACCACTGGAAGCATAAAAGGGTAGATTACTTCACTTAATTACTCTTATTATGTTAAAATACTCAAGAGGCACTCACACTACTAAAAAACTATAGAATAGGTGAGAGATATAATTTGTCACCTAAAGTGATTTCCTGTGACTTATACACAATAGGTAAGAGACACCTGTCACCCATTTCTCTCACCTTTTACCTTGTTACCTATTCATGTTTAGGTGACACACCCTCACCTAAATTAATAATAGGTAAGAGACTAGGTGAGATAAATCCCTTACTTATTCTCTTTCCTCCCATTCAACAATTTGGACCACACATATCTCTCATCTTTTCTTTTCAGTATACGTATTTGTATTTTTTAAATAGATGACACACTACACTTGTCTAATCTGACACTCACCCTTTTTCCAGAGACATACGTATTTGTATTTTGGGAATAGGTAACACAATTCAATTATCTAAATAGACAATCCAAATTTAAAAAAAAAAGAGCAGAAAATTATTGCAATTTTCTGCTATTTATATTATTATAATATTAATTTGTACTGTTACAGATTCTAGCTCTTCTAATCAACCCATATACATTGAACCGGATAAAAATACAGTTATCTCGGTTTAACCATGCACACATTACAATTTACAGAAATAAACATTATGATTGAGAACTTGAGAGAAAATTTACAACACCAAGAAATGAATTCAAACCAACCGTAGCCTTGGCCAGTCCCTTTGCAAGTATAACTTCTGGACCTAAACTCAGAAGTGTCGAGAAGTTCTTCAGCAACCTCTTTGAAACCGAAACCGGTCGAATGATACTGTAAATATATATGATACATAATCAATACCTTGCAGTAATATCAATAGCCTGAATTGAGATTATACAACAAATTGAAGAGGAAACACACCTATCAGACGTTACCAACGTTAAACCAGCTGGTACTTTTGTTGAAGAATCTAAATCAACTAGACATCATCAATATCCAATCCAAATGTAGCCACCAGTGTTTCGAATCTAGCTCACATCAACCATATAAGATCTCCTCTCATGCCAGATGACATCATGAACATTGTTCATCTCCAATGTTCAGGAGTCCTGTTTGAGTTAACAAAATAGGATGCGTTATCAACAAAAGAGGGCGTGTTATCAAGTAAAATATGTAGGATCAAACTTGACAACATATAAAGTTTTACTTAAAATAAGTTGGTGGCAAAACAAGTACAGTTAAGAGGAATGTAAGTATGAAACCAATCAAGTGGTCCAAACATTACATACACCTATGCATCTCTTGCTAGAAGACCACCATTATATTCTCAATAAAACATTTCTTGCTAGTTTATAGATTAGGTTTCATACGTATATGCATCTCAAAGGGGATACTGATATTTAGGATCCTCATCTGTGCGGCAAAGTCCCGTGTATGTGGCAAGCGAGACAGGTGAACCAATAGCCAGATACAAGAAGCATCGCTGCCTCGTGATCAGGAAGCCAACAAAGTTGGACAGTGCAGTCAATAAAAGAACCAAGTGAAAGGACGTCTGCAAAAACCATTGATGAAATAAGAACATGCATACGATTATAACACGACTTTCACAATCCGACTGAATCTGGAAACAAAAACAAGAACAAGAAACTCATTCCAAACACACATACAAATTTGCAAGCTTCAAATACAATCCAAACATAAAGATACACTATATACAAATCCATGCATCTCTAAAACTGCCATAAATATAAAATTACGAATCCTTCATGCATCTCTCTCTCACTTTTGTATCACACTTCGTCTCTATCCTCTTTCTAACTAATTGTACACATTTGAACTACAATGAGAAATACCCCAGAGTGATTCAAACTTTCATCTTGTAATGTTGATGAATTACCAGAGTGTCCTTTTTCACGCTCTCAGAATATGATGATTCAATGTGGGATGGTATTAATTACGTCACTTCCAATTTATGAACATCAACAACATCAACTCTTTAACCTAGAAGCAAGGTAATGTAACATGAATTGTAGGAATCATTTTCAATCTGTTATAAAGCTAGGTATGATGCACAACATAATCTGTAAAACATTTCACTTCATGAAAAATAAAAGCTGTCCATTGTACTCCATCCGTATCAGAATGTCAAGAAACAAGCAAAAGAAGAGCAGGCACCTTGTAAAAGCTTATCACCAAGTAAAAAACATTTCTTTCTGAGGTGCCTTCTTTACCAATTACAGTCTTACTTCATAAAAAAGACTTTTATCTAAATAGGTGGGTGATAACTGGATTTATGCATATACAAAAAAAAATAGGTCACCCGCTCACTTATTTTGACCCCACTAACTATATTACAAGGGTAGTCTCAACAACAAATAACTTCGAAAATTTGCTTCTATTAGTTTTCTGAAGAAACAAACCATACATGAGAGAAACACTTAATTAGTAGAATATCAAATGGATATAAAATTTCTCTATGGTCTCATTCTACAACTCCATCAACAATCGGTATCAAAGCATTAAGCCATTAACAAATACGAAATTTGATCCTCCAAAGTCCCAAGCATCAACACTTTATTGCTTAGGAAATTGAATAAGAAGATGCAGCTCAACGAGCCAAAACTTGTAAAGTGATAATAGTTTATCATTCAAATTAATAAGACGGGTGAAATAAAACACCGAGTTGAAAGGCCAATCAACTGGCACTCCAATAGCATCTTCCATGGTCTGGATAAGGGAATGCTAATTCTTCATCCTTCTTCTATATCAACTGAACCTGAATATTGTCAAAAGAAGGCCCAAGGGTCATGCAATAACACCACCCATCTCCCTAACAAAATCGGCAGCAACAGCTTTCCTAGTATTGATAATACTTTTTGAAACAACATATGAGCCCTCCAGCATATTGTAACGGTAAATCATAAAATTATTTCCAAAACTAGTAAGCATGCAAAACTCAGGATCAGTATTCTCAGCAACTAGAGTTAGTTCCAATCCAGTCAGTGCCCATCCATGAAAATGAAACATGTGAGCTAAAGCAAGAAGGCAGTATAAAATTAAGGTAATATTCTTGAAAAATCCAAGTTTACTTCTATTAGCAACACTCCCCACGTTCGTAATACTACTATAAGCTAAAGCAAAGTGTTTCATTTAGTCCCTTCAAAGTGTTATCAACCAAAGAAACAAGAATGAACATTTCAAGCAACAGTTAACATTCCATCATCTCAAACCATCAAACAGAGAGCATATCATGATACCAACAAGGTAACGTACTTATACCCAGGCACCTAAACACGAATAACACAACGGTAGAGGTAAAAAAAAGTGAATTATGAAACATAAAACCTCAAGGTAACCGTAAAAAGGTATAATCAGATTAAGCATGTACCTAAGCTTTCTCAGATGACCACTACTGTAATCAAATGCATATTACTGTTACTATCTAACCAAGCATAGAGTTAATAAAAGTATTATCCTTAACAATGGCGAAATTCCCCTGAACCATCTAAAATTAAGCAAAGATAGGACAGGCACGGCAACGAACCAATAACTTAGTAACTTAAATAGCAACTCTTAGGAAAAAAAATTGGTACTAGGACATTGATTTTGAATTATAGACATACCTCAACCACAATTAGGGTTTTCTTGAGATAGATTTGGGAAAATCTGAAAATAAAACAAACAACATGTAAGAGTAAAGCAAGGAGAAAGACAGTGTAAAGGAGAGGTGGAGATTATAGCTTCCCTTGATGCACTGATTTGGTGGCTGATGAAGCCGGCCATGGCGGAGTGAAGCAAGGAGGAAGACACGGCGTGGAGTGAAGTGAGGCTGCTGATTTTTAAACCAAGGGTTTATAATTAAATGTTTTTGCTACAGATGATAAACTTCTCTTACCAATTTTTAGGAATAGGTAAGAAAGTTATCTTACTCTTATTTTAATTTCACACCATGTACGTATTTTGTTGATTTAGAAACATAGATAATAGTGACCTCTCACCTATTTATATTATAGTAAATATTGATTTTGTTTAGATAAAGAATAGGTAACAGAATGTTCTTATTTATTTATTATTAATGGGCCAATAAATATTAGGTGAGAGAATGATATTACCTTTAATTAGTTTATTACTACAACATATTGGTGGACCCTAGCTTTTACATAAATAATATAATGTTGTTACCCATTCTTCAAGTTTGTTACTTAAAAATATAAAAGGTAACAGACACTAAGTTTGTCACTTATTGTCTCTCACTCATTCAAAGGTTTTTTAGTAGTGAGAAGGCACTTATGGTGGCAGGGACATAGTTTCAAATAACTATGGCCCCGAATTGAGGATGTTACGTAAAGTATGCGTACATGATATGCTGAGCAACAAGACTCTGGATGATGTTGCTTGGTTGAGGCATACAGAGCTTCGGAAGACCATTAAGTATTTGTACAGTCGGGCCGGAACTCAGGTATGTTAATAGTTAATGTAAAATTTGAACTTTCATTCCAACATCATCTAGAGTGGTCACGAATGTCTCTCGGACGTTTTTGCATTTCATGAACAAGGTTGAGCATTTGAAACTTAAAAAAAGTCATTCCTAACAATTAACAAAATATTAATTGAAGTAGCATGGGAGAGGCCGGGGTTCGAACCCAAATGGAAAAATAAAATGGTTTATATTTAGTTATAAAGTTAGTATGTGTGATTAGTGGTTTAAGAAGAGTAGTGCACTTAAATTTGTCAGTTTTTTTTTTTAAAAAAAATAAACACAAAAATTAATACACTACTAAACAAACCTTTAAGATTTTTTTTGAAATGATCAAAGGTTGGTTCGAATCCGACCTATTAATTGGAAGTGAAACGTTTTACCAATTGAGTTACGTTTCGTTTTCAACCTTAAACATTATCTTAGACTCAACACACTTCTAATGAGCTTTAACCACCTGTCTGAAACCTTTAATATATATTCATCAGAAACAAAAAAAACACATTAATACACTACCAAATGAACGTTTAACATTCTATTAAATCTTAACACATTTCTAATTAATGAATCTATAGATATTTATTCATAATCAATAAATGTACGTAACCTAATACACTGAAGCATTTGTAGTTGAGTGGTGAGCTAAAAAAACCTGATCCGAAAGGTTACGGGTTTGATCCCGCAATGGGTGATTATTTTCCGGAATGAGTGATTATTTCCTTTGTATTGAGACTTAGAGAATGTTAGGTAAATTATTGATAGAAAAATGTTACACATTTGTAATTGTAATAGTATTTAAAAAAAATGGTTGAAGGTACATTAAACATTTTTTAAAACAGCCTTATCACACTTGTGAAGAATTTTTATTTTTTAAATATCAAATCTAAACAATATACTATATTGCAGTTATATATACAACTTTATAACTATACTACACCCATACTAACCTTATAACTACAATCTGAACCATCTTATGCCTCCGGCGTGGTTCGAATGCCTGACCTCTTTTGTGCTATTCCAGCGTTCTTGATCATCCTTATAACTTTTTCTGAAGAAATCTTAAGAATTTTAAATCTCCAAAATCTAATGTTTTGGGTGAAATCGGCTAAGGTTTTACAACAAAATACGTAAGGTTTGTAAAAACGTGAATTATTGCCATTTAAAAAAAATTGCATCAAATTCCCTTATACCCCTCCGTCCAAGAACAATATTCTCATTTTAATATTGGTCAACAAGTAAAAGTAGTTGGAGTACTTTTTTGTGTTCTTATTAACTAAGTGGATAAAGTTGGACCAACACATATCCAAAAATTAAACGAACATTGACTTGACTGAACATATCAAATTCTCCGAAAAGGTGTCCAAGCGAAACGAACATTGTTTTGTTTATTAGCCCAAAAATCATCACCAATAAAATATTCATGAAATCTAAAATGACATCCCATCTAAAAAAACAAGATTTAATCAAACCCATATCAATTTTTTCCCAATGAATTGACATAGCTTGTCTTGGACTCATCCATAGAGAAATGTTGGACTCACTTACTACTGCATATCGACTACTAAGTATGTTATCAGAGATGTATTTCATTTTTATTCACAGATAAATGTTGGACACCAATCGATCGTTCGTGAATTCGATGAATGTGATCACGAGCGTCTTGTGGGGTGGAAAGTTGGATGAGGATGAAGAGCGGGAAATTCTTGGGAAACGATTTAAGGAAGTTATAACGGAGTAGACAGGGCTGCTCCTACTCCCTAATTTGTCAGACTTCTTCCCTGTGATTGCAAGATTTGATGTCCAAGGAATTTTGAAAAAAGTTAAACTATTTGTTCGGAAACTTGATGATATATTTGAAGCAATAATCAGTCAGCGACTGACTGCAAGATGTCAACCATGGAGGAAAAAAAATTAAGAAGGATTTCTTGTAGGTTTTGTTGCAACTCAGAGAAAAGGGAGGTGAAGCAGATACACCTTTTACAATGACTCATGTCAAAGCTCTACTCATGGTATGCATCAAAAGCTCCACACGAATTTGTGATTTATACATTATGAGTCCCTCTACTAGTGTCTAATGTATGCTTTCTTGGTTTTCTTTGGTCGAATATAGGACATGGTAGTAGCAGGAACAGAAAATATATCCAACACGATCGAGTTCACACTTGCTGAGCTTTTGAAAAACCCAAAGATCCTAGAGAAGATGTTAATGGAACTTGAAGCTGTTGTGGGCAATGACAGAATGGTCCTGGAACCAGACATAAACAACCTCCCCTATTTACATGCCATCATGAAAGAGGCATTACGATTGCATCCACCACTTCCGCTCTTAGTCCCCCACACCCCTGATGTGACAAGCATTGTTGGTGGATACTCAATACCACCCGGATCTCGGGTCCTGATCAATGTATGGGCGATCCAACGTGATTCTTCAGTCTGGGACGATCGGTTGGAGTTTTGCCCCGAGAGATTCTTGCACAAAAAGTTTGATTATACTGGAAGTGACTTCAAGTATTTCCCTTTCGGTTCGGGACGCAGAATTTGTGTTGGGGTATCCATGGCAGAAAGGATGGTCATGTATACCCTTGCTTCCTTGGTTCACTCCTTTGATTGGAGCTTACCTAAGGGAGAAAAGCTGGAAGTGAGTGAGAAATTTGGAATTGTTATGAAGAAGAAGATACCTCTTGTGGCTATACCAACTCCAAGATTATCTAATCTTAGCCTTTATGTGTGATTTTACATAACTTCTGGCTAAGCGATTTGTAATATTGGTTTTCTATATTGTCATATCACAATATTTGCAGTCCAAGGACTTCATAATTATAATAATAATATAATATAAGTGTTCTGGATTTTAGCATTAATGAGCTGTCAACTATATGTGTTTGTGATATTGATCTTGGAACTAAATTTCGATTTGTATAATCGTTTAGCGTCACTATAATAAAATCGACAAGGGTGAAAGATATTTGACGCACACTAGCATGATAAATCGATGTGAAAAATGGTTAAGTCACTTACACATGTTAAAATGCTGAATACAAGAAAAAACGAGGCCAAGATCTGAGTTGAAAACTCGAAGAAACATACAACATTTATAACTACAACAATACACACATACCAACTATAACTCCAATCTAAACCACCTTGTGCCTCCGTCGGGGTTTGAGTCCCGACCTCTCCTTTGCAACTGAAGTCTCATTACCACTTGGCCACCCTTAAAACTCCTAGTGTACGACGTTCTTTTTAAAAGGTTGTAATGTAAATTGAAAAAAAAAAAATTGAAAGATTTAAGTAGTGGGTGTAAGATTGTAAGAGGTTGTAGTGTAAACTGAGAATATTTTACTAGTTTTAGGTGAATTTTGAAAAATTGAAAAAACCCAATTGCTCTAACGGATTGTTAACGCCCATCCAACGTTTATGTGAATTGTCAAAAGTCGAGAAGGTTCAAGTATCGATTACCATAAAACAAAGATTTAAGTGTAAACTGCAAAAATCCGAAAAGGTTCACATGTATTCTAAAATTTTCTCTTTTAAGGGACAATTACTATCAGACCCCTTGATAGATACACACTTTACACTTGAATCCTTTTAAATCATCAATTACACTTAAGTCCAATAATAAAATCTGAAAAATCAACAACAAACAAATCTTTTAGATTTTGGACTATTTTGCAATTTGAAGACTTTATTA
>JAYMSL010003986.1:0-11664 GCA_036897195.1 Plantago coronopus | reverse complement strand
CGATCTTCTCTTTGTCTGCTTCAACTGAATCAGCAAAGAGTTTCACAGCAATGTGTTTTAGCCCTTCCATGGCTAATTATCTACTCTCTCTCTCTCTCTAAAACTGAACAGAGATCATGTGTCGTCTACCACACCCGACCAAGTACCAACCGGATAATAGTCCGTCAGTACAGTAGGAGCAACCAGTGGGGACTGAGGAGTATATCAAGCACCGAGACCTGTTACTCCATTTTTTTTTCAATAATGGAATATTAGGGTGGTATATGTAATTTATGCTAAATGGCGAATTGCATATAGTACCCTGCTAGATGTCCAATTACAGATTAGTCCCTACTGTTTAAACAATTACAAATAAACCTAAAACAGTGATAAAAAATAACAAAATAATTACAAATAAACCCAAAATAGGGACTAAGCTGGAACCGTTTTTTGTATATATATATATATTAAAATAAATAATTAAAAAAAGGTAATGGTTTATTTCGGGTTAAGCTGGAACAGTTTTTTGAACGTACTCAACTTATAACAACCGTTTTCTGAACGTAATCAATTTATTTCAATCACGTAACTTGAACTGGACTGAATTCATCCAAACTAAACTGAATACGAATGAGATTAACGTTAATTACGAAAATAGTAATGTTATATTAATATATTATGATATAAACAATTATAGTAAATAAATTAATTTTGAAAATAGTAATATTGTATTAATATTTAATTAACGAAAAATATATTTAATTTATTCGTATTTAAAAAAATAACAACATAATTTTCGCTACCATCTTCCAAAATACGAGAAAGAACGACCATTAAATTAAACGAAATTATCGATTTTTACATGTTTCGGAAATAATAATTAGAAATTATTTAATATTCGAAAATAATTATTCAAAGTTACTATTTCGTAATATACACTCTCATACACAATACCGCATTTTTTCGGGGTTTTATTAATATTATATTAATTTTTACACAATTAAAAAAAAAGCCGTATTAAAAAATAAAACGTAAACAGAAAACCAAACGAACCCAATTTTCACTATCATTATCCAAAACTCATTTCCATACTAACACACAAACCCAATTCCCAACACAATAACAACCGTAAACCAATCATTACCACACATCACATCACATTAAAACAAATAAATCCCACTATCATCCATTTCCTCCTACCCCACACATACCACACCTCTTACACCTCCTCTTAGATCATTCACATCAGTTTCCCTATAAAATTTTCCCTAAAAACACTTTTAACTCATCCCCTATAATATTTATAACTCATATTCATTAATACATTCTACATTACTGAACAAGTAAAATAAAACTAAACTAGTACAATAGGAGAAAGAAATGGAGAAAGAAATTAATAAAAAAGAAAAGGCAAAATGAAATAAAAAATTAATATAAAAAATAATAACATGTTGCAACCCGTCTCATGATATGAGACAGGTTGCAAGCCATGCAACTCTGGTGGGTTGCATGGAGGGTTGCATGGACGGTTGCTAAGCGAAGCAACCCTCCATGCAACCCTGCTGGAGACAAACTAGTCGAGTATGAAGAGTGTCGAATAGTTATGATATGAAATAATATTACTTCGTAAACAAATCCTAACATCCACATAAGCAAACCAACTAAAATCAACTAAAATCTGACCCAGAGTACCTAAAATCAGAAGTAACTACTGTGGGTGGTTGTAGATAAATGAGTTGAAAAATAGTGTTTTAACACATATTTAGTTAATTCACAATTCGTTTTTTTTTTTTTTTTCAAATAGTACAAAACAGTTACATATTCTAAAACTAAAAACGGTTACATATTCTAAAAATAAAAACATACATATGAAAAATTAACCCTTTTGTTGCCAAACATGACTGATCAAATCTTGTTGCAATGTTTTTCAATGGTATTATAATGAATTATTATTTTAATTTGAATATTATTTTACAAGTCTAGTTTTTTTTCAATGTTTTTCAATGTTATTATAATGAATTAATGACTATAATGTTGTTTTTTTAAGATCATATACAAACTTAGATGACTATAATGAATATTAATTGTTAAAATATTTATTACACATTGTTAAAAAAATATTGACATTTAAAATTAACAGAATATGAAGTTATAAAAGAAATGAGAAATGATAATGAAATTAGTAAAAGAAATGAGAAAAGAAAATAAAATTTGGGTTGCTTAGAGTTTGATTGTTGGAGTAGAAGGGTTGCATAGAGGTTGATAGTAAGTGGAATGGTGACGTGGCAGAGAGAGTGGGTTGCTTAGAGTTGCAGTGCTGGAGATAGTCTCAGAATACAGACTTGTATACATGAAAAATTGAAACAGTTCTACGCGTATCAATATAGTTAAATGTCTCTTCTTGGCTGATGTTCATGAAAAAAAAAACACTTATTTAAAACGCCTAAAATTAGCAAGTGCATATGCCCTTCGATAGCGAAATGATATACTGTACTGTAGAAAGAATTTCGTGTCATTATGTAAACAAAGCATGACTAATTAACTAACAGTGTGCTTGTTTGCGAACCAAATCTTGTGATACGGTGAATATCTTGAATGGATGAAACTGATAAAAATGGCTATTACAGAAATAGATGGTTAGTTTGTTTGTACAATCCAGATGTGTAAACTGAAGCAGATCTGCTGTTGGCTCAATGAAAACAGGCAACACATGGCTTAAGGCCTTGTGTTTCGCCATAGCAACCAGAAACGAGTATTCGCAGCAACAAACTAACAAGACTAATCCTCTGCTGAACAACCTATCACATTTCCTCATTCCCCTTCTGGAGGTCAATAATCCAAATGTTCTAAGCATCACGGATGCACGGAATCACCGTCAGCTGCTATCCACGCACACCCCGTATACTTCCAGAATCTGTAATTTCATCAGGATGTAAAATTATCTATATCTGCCGCGCGAGAGCCCAAGGACATGTTTGTTTCTTACGTTCACTACAAGAAGAAAGTAATACAGTCAAGTAAGTGCCTCCATCCATGTAACATCTTACATAATTAAGATGAAATCATACATTTTATAACTTTCTCTAGGATCCAGCTTTAACAGCTTTAACAGTTTAAGAAGTAATTCTGTAAGTACATTTAAATGAGATTTTGCATTTGTCATAAAATGTTCTATATAGAAGTTATAAAATCAATCAAAACACGAAACAAGCCATTGTTGAAATGTCTATTTAATGGTTAGTGAATTCCTTTAAAGGGAGACAATGAGACATCATCATGATCCTCCTTCAATTGCCCAATTTCTTTTCCCAGGTGGTTGAAAAATTATTGCACATAAAGTCCTCTCTATAATTTTGTTTTCAATTTATAAAACAAGAACCATAATTTATTAAACAAACACATCTAACTTAAGAATTTGGTTGCAGATTGTCCCCTCTCCTGGAACCTCATGTATAACTTGATTTGACATTCTCAAGTTTATGTTCTAAGTTTTAAACTCCAATTCAAATAATTATCGGGTTTAACTGATCAAAATATGATTTGAAGTCGAATTGTTATATATTAGTTCGATCAATTCAGCTCGATTATGTATTATAATGGGCTCTTGTAATGACTTCTACATTATAATTGCTCATGTACGGTCATATATTCATGTTTGATTCCTCCAAACATGAGCTCGTTATTTGGATAACTCCGAAAATGACATTATAATATTTAGTGATGAAACCCTTAAAAGAAAGAACTTATCTCAAGTAATGATCATGAATCATGATTTTCACGAACACAAATTTAGACCCGATTGGATCCCTTGATTTTGTGGCAATATATACACTATAATCTTACTAATGGACATTAAACTAGAGGACTAGTGGTCTCTAGGCCACCTAAATCATTAATTTGGTTCTATATAATTAAAGACTAAAATTGTTTATGTGACATTATCCAAGCAATTATCATGTTGGGAGCTTCTAAAACGCCATAATTAGGACTTTTTCTTCACTTTTTAGAACCCACCACAAAAGTGTCCAATTCTCACAATTGAGGTAGACAATTTTGGTTGCATCTCCATTTTTAAGCATCGGGTCGGGCTAATAAATGTGGTGAAACTATGGTACTATAACAAACTCAAGAAAGTAGTAACATACTTAGGTTATACAACCTAAATTTGGCCTTGACTTTTACATCGTGAGTTGCCTGAAGTAATTCTGCGCGCGCAATGTGAACATATTTCATGGATATACACAACGATGGAGCTAACCGCCCTGAATACGAATAGCTTGTAATCAGCAAACTAAATGAACACAACCTAACAGATATCAAACAAGCCATACAAACTATAGATGAATCGGAACTAATGTAAGATATAACAACACAATGAACTTTGTATTGAGTAGAAAACGGAAGTAAATTTACAAAGAAGAAGAGCTCTGTTTATATAGAGACTCTTGACAGTTAACTAACTGAGATGTACTACACACTAAGCTAATAGTACAACTTGAATCCCTAAAACCGAGAAACACGCTTTTATACTGAAAGACGTGTATTCTCACATAAGATCTGAATATGGTATTCATCATTCTTTTTTTAAGATTCAAGAACATTGACATTCCCAATGATCTTTTTGACAAAGACTCACTCGACCTAAATATTGCATACACATGTATGGTCAAATGATATTAGATTTTTAAAACTTTACTCTGAGGCATAAAAAATCTTTGGATTGCTTTGGTTTTTTATTGTAGTTTAGTTATATATTATGAATTTATTGCTATCTTGGCAAAACATCATCCAAGTGTTTGGTATCAAAAAAACCTTGGAACAGTTTTGATCCACACAATTGTTGATCAAAAGTAGAGAATTCTATTCCAAACACTTTATAAATGAATTGTTTGTCTATTGATGTCTTGATCAGTTCAAATTTCTGCACTCTACTAATATGATCGAGTTCCAGAAAATAAAATTGATACCATAGTCACTGAGTTGATTAGAAATCAATAGAGAAAATTTCACAAACAATACTAAATTATTTAAAATTTTACATTTAAGGTTCTATACTAATTTTTTTATACAAACAATACTGAACTTTATATATTTTTGTCACTTAACATCTTTTAATCATAAAAGTATAATATAACTATATTTTAAACTTTAACTAAACCATGATTAATTAATTAGTTAATGGAGCTTGAGTTGAAAACTCAGTCTGAGCTTTTAATGATATGAGTTCACATAATTCTTAGACAATGTTTGATGATGGAAGATTAATGTTACAAATAATTTTGTTTTCTCGGCAAATTATTACATACTACAAACAGTCAAACATTATACCTAAATCTCATACTTAGATATGTTACTCTCATGATTCAAACCATTAACCTCCTACTTTGTACTAACTCCTTTTCCTTATAGGAACGATTTTGCTCCAGTATACAAACATCACGAAAATTTTTAATACATAGATTTTAAAATCATTGTTTTCTAATCACTTTCATGTCAATGGGTTATACTGGATACGAAATGGGCCGTTTCGATTTGGCCCACAGGGTGAAATCAAACACAGTGTGGACCAATTAATTTATAGTTTTGAGTGGGCCAAATCAAACATAATATGGCCTCTTTTTTATTTCGAGTGAGCCAAAGCAAACAACATATGGCCAACTTTATATTTCTGTAATGTACCTAATATTAATTTGCGTGTATGTCGTCATTACAGTGTTGAAAATTGAGCTTGATGTATGGCAAAAACATGGTTTGATTGTGTATTGTAAAACAATTTGGCCCACCTAAAATACACTAAAACCAACTTTAAAAAACGATATAACTATTTTCTCAACATTAACTATAACTTGGGGGTTCGAGTCACTTTTGCCTCTTCAAAAAAAAAAAAAAAACTATTTTCTCAACAACAAAAAATAAAAAAAAAAAACGATATAACTATAGATAGTAGTTAGTGATTAATTGCACTTTACTGGCGTTTTCATTTAACCTAACTAGACAAGAATTAAATAAAAAGTACTCCCTTCGATCTTTTACAAATCTTTCCAGACTTGATTTTTTTTTTTTTAAATTTTGATTGTAAATTATTCGTCCGTTCTTCAATCATGTTGCATATGTTCTCACGTGAGGGTTACCCTCCTTAATAAAATTATTTTGCCGTTTCAAAAATATAAATTGTAAATTAAGGTACGTAGAGTTTATAGCACAAATCCATGTATTTGTATGAACTGCAAAAACTCCTATATACAGACTCACTTTAATTATGAACTGGGATGGCGAATTCAAGCTCACATACTGACTCATCTTTTGTAAACAAACCGAGTTGAACTTATGCTCAGAGTACTTCTCCAATCGATTTTAAAGTATGAAGTGTTTGATATGGCTCAAATAGAAGGAAAAAGTTGAAGCGACCGAAGAGAGTATTGAATATTTTTTTTAAGAGGCAAATCTATTCTACTCCTACACCAACTACACTAATTCAATACCACCTTATATCACCACACCAATACTAACCTTATATCACCAAATAAATCTCCACCTCACCAATACCAACATTATATCACCAAATAAATCTCCACCTCCGGGAATCGAACCCGGGACCTATCACCAATACACCCTGCACCTTACCACTGCACCACCCCTGGGTTCAGAGAGTATTGAATACTGATACGGCTCAAATAATACACACTCAAATTCTCATTATACATGTGTATCAGTGTATGGCTAAGATAAGAAAAAAAAAAAGATCAAATTATTCTACAATATACAATCGAACCATGTTTTTGCCAAACATTATCTTTAGCTTGAAAATTGTAATGAGAACAAAATTGACCAACTTCCAAAGATTATGTCCCTAAAAATGCTCTCCATGTTCATATCACATGGGTATGAGACGACATAAAGTTATAATACGAGACCACAAAATACAATAGCAACAGGCACCTACAAATTGTGGTTGATAGTATACAACCCCGAAACTAATATTTTGCCACTTTCATAATATTCACAACGAACCTAGCTCTGTTCATAATACACTTAAACTTCAACTCTTAGATTGGGGTTCGAGTTATTTTTTTACCGTTTTTCCAAACCATATAATTTCGGCCGGTGATATTTAATTTGGCTTTTCATTTTTCTCATATTTATGTCATCGTTTTATTTATCTTTGATCCACGGTCATTTTCTGATAGTGTTTATGAATAGTCCGTAGATAGACTAGAATCCACTATAATATATTTTGAACCAACAAATGGATTGAATCAAGAGTTTATTATATATTACTAGTAAATATGCACGCGAGTACTCGCGTGCGAAATATTTAAAATACATCGTTATTTCTTAGTTATAGTATAGAGCAAAAGACATCACATTAATTATTACATTATATAAATATGAAATCATAATATAAACTTACTGTTGCATATATGCGGAAAAAAAATAGTATAACTCTAATGTTTGTTATATATTATATATATATAAAAGTCCCTTCTATTTACCATGGAAAATGAGGTTGTCTTTTTAACATGTCAATCCCTTTCAACATTATATTCTCACACTTTTCTCCCTTGTGTTCATTAACGAAGAGAGGCTATTCTCTCTGTCCCAAAATATTACTCAATAAAATTAACGTACAGTTTTAAAAAATACATTAAAATAATTGATAAATGAAAAAAAACATTTATTAATGATAAGTGGTGACGAAAAAAAGGTAATATATATTAATGTTAAAATAATGTTTTAGTGTATGAAATAACTTACTAATTATTTAATAATGAATAAATTTTTGTGTGACGGAAGAACGAAGTCTTTGAAAGTTATGAATCTATTAAATCTAAATAACTCGGCATAAAATCTTATGGTATTTATGTGCTAACCTTGATGTAGTTATGAACGAGATTATGATAACCTTGAACTATAACCCTGGTTACAGTTGTTCTACGCAGACAATATCTACGAAAGCAATAAAGCATGCAAAGAGAATACAAAGATTTCTCTAGCTGTAAATAGAGAAATCTTGAGTTATACTATGTGCAAACAACTAAATAGACACTCTTGAGTTATAACTGAGCATAAACTAACTCGCGACAAACTATTCAACAAAGTACAGAGTAGCGTAAATTATGTAAAGCTTAAACAATAAACTAGTCTACCTAAGTTACAATAAGGAATAATTATTGATCTTCGTTTTGCCGCTTAAAAAAAATTATAATTTTCAATCTAAGACCGTATATATAGATGTATTTGCCACCTTAGTTTGAGCAAGACTAATATGTTGCCAATGTGAGACTCCTCATAGAACTCTTTTTCAATTCTTCTCAAACTCTTTAGCCTTCTCGATATCTTTGTACGATCTTAGTTATCTTCATCTCTTGATTAATTCCTTTGTATAAAATTATCACAATTAAGAAGTGTAAAACTCCATAAAATAGGAAATAGTGTAACCGACTTATAAGGCTACAAGAACACCGAAATGAGATTATGTTAACCCTGAAAAAAACCCACACTAACAGTCTTAATATGGTTATATTGACTAAACCTGCTAATTCGGCAAATTTATTCACCTGAAAAGATTTAAACTTAGTAAGTTTGAATGAAACTGAATTAAAGAATTAATACGTAAGTTAGTCTGAACTGAACTGAATTTAGTAAAGTTGAACTTGAATAAAATTGAAATTAATGAACCAAGTAAATAATCTTTTTTTCTTTTGAGATATACTATTACAATTATAATTTTTCGACATATTTCTAATTGATGATTAATCAAATACTCTACAACTGGGTCACATAATTCTCGGTGTTTAGAGCTTTTCTGGCGTTCCGAGCTCGCATTTGCGCTCCGAGCTCGGGAGCTCGACTAAATCGCGCTGTAAGAATCAATAATTCGCGACCTTAATAATATGCTATATAAACGAGATCTTGCCGTCACTTTCTTCAAATTCTGAAATCAATTCCAAACACTTTCTTCAGTCATTTCTCTCTAAAATTGTTTGAGCATTATACTTGAAGGATGTAAGAAGCCGGATTTTGCAGCTAAATTGTTCGTATTTCGAAATTGAGAAGATGTAAGTATGCTGATCAGTAGCAGCTTGTTGGCAGAGCTTTTGTAGTTGCTCAACTATCAGCACTCTTGGAAAATTTTAATATTGGCACATTGGTGATAATTTATGAAATATCAAATTTAGACTAAATTACTAAGTACTCGGTTTTTTATATACATATATATTTTGATTTTAGCGAATCTCGCTCCCGTTCCCGCTTTCGCTCCATGTGACTTAGGTTTCTCTAACTATCCCGGAAGTTACTTAACCCGTAAAACCAAATAAAGTAGTTTAATTCTAACATTGGAATTCCACTCCAGACTTAAAAATCCACCCTTGCATACAGCATACTCCCAAAAGCTTTATAACTCCACACACACAGTTACAACACAGCTCCAAATCAAATTGATTTGTCCTTAAAGGCCCCCCATGAAGTAAAGGGGTTTTTTGATGTAAAGGTCCGTCCGCGGACTCATTTTTTGATCGTTCCTGTCATTTTGAAATAGTTTGCATTCCGCCCGTTCTGAATACATAAGGACAAAAGAAGATTTGGCTTGTGTAATGGAAATTTGCAATATAGGGGCTTATGTGGTCCTATTTTGATTTTATTAGGCAACATAGCTATCGGATTGTAGTCTGCATTTCTTCTTGCAATAAGGCTCCACTTACTGCAGGAAAGCTTCAATGCCTTTTGTCCGGATTTGATGACATTTTATTTTGTTGGTCCCGCACCAATGTAAACCAGGCTTGTTGTGTATCCTCTTACTATATCAGACTGTCCAGAATCCATGAAGCTTTCGTTTTTTCCACATATGTTTGACTTAGTGTCTGTAAATCACTCATTTCTCTCAAATGGCTGATATAATTTTAGCCGTTCAACTTGGCACCTCCAGGATTAGAATCCCTTCTTCTACAGCTCCTACAGATTAAATTCTGAACTATCTTTTCATTCTGAACTATCCTGTGATTTACACCTTAATTTGGCCAAGTAGATTGCCAATTAAGAAGAAAATAAAATTGAACACATACAATCCAATTTTGCCCAGTAAGGTACTTACCTAGCCCAATATTCATATATAATACAACACCAGTTAGCCCATTAAATATCTACATTAGCCCAATATACATTAAGTAAACTAAACTCACCATTCATAAATTCGGTGTGTTTGGCTATTTTACACTTGTTACATGTCAAGTTTCATAGAAGTTAATTGTGCCTCAATGATAAGTGGGAAGGGTAGTAATAATTGTTGTACTTTGTTCTCGACAAATTCTCGAATCCTTTTGTGTTATCATTTTGTCATGCTGTTACCAGACATATTTTGATAAGTATGAACAACTTCGTATTATATCAACTTTCAACTCTATGATTATTTCATTATCACTTTTTATGTTAGCATGCAAAATGATTCTGTGATTTGCACCTTAATTTGGCCAAGTAGATTGCCAATTAAGCAGAAAACAAAATTGAACACATACAATCCAATTTAGCCAAGTAAGATACTTACCCAGCCCAATATTCATATTTAATACAACACCAGTTAGCCCATTAAATATCTACATTAGCCCAATATACATTAAGTAAACTAAACTCACCATCCATAAATTCAGTGTGCTTGGCATCTTCCACGTTTTCATGTCCTGGACAGTTAGTCCCCCATGTATATTATCAGCATGCATTTACTTTAACCTTATTGCAAATGAATAATACAACTAAAAGAAGATAGAATTAATGAGTAAGAGTAAGCAGAGGTTGCCTTTCATCTTTGTTTTACTCTTGCTCTTCCTCAGTGACCCTCTTCTACTCCTGTTAACTTCTACAAATTCCTCATCACTCTCTGATATCATCTTCACTACAAAAAGCTTGCCAACTAATGAACAATGAACATAGTATAGTAGTATATATGCATAGAGAAGGGTTCTTAATGGTATAATATCCAGAAGTGTAATGTTTTATTATGAATTCATAAATCAATATTGGAACGGGACAAATTCATATTCTGACAACCAAGATCTTTGCCTGCCTTGCAAATTGCAGGTTTCGTCATGGAAATGCAGCATGTGCCCACTTGCCTTAATGTTTCTTGTCATCCTAGTGTTCTAGGTCAATGTAGCATTGGGGCTAATTTGCCATTTTCATAACTTGCATAGCTTAATGTAAACTAATTTTGCATTGACATTGCTCAATCAAAAATCGAGTCCGGGGACGGACTGATGGACGAGCCGCCCATTTCTTATGTCCTGTTCCACAAGAATAATCAGTCCTATAGTAAGAAAACAAACAAGAATAAACAACTAGCTTCTATCCTCTTCGTCAAATAGGTAAGATTAACTTTGCTTATTTTAGATGAGTTGGTCTTGGTGTAGACCACTCTATGGAAAGACCACAAAAAGACCATTTTTAAATCCTTACCCCATCCTTAGTAAAACTTTACCCCTTATAAAAACTTAAAGAATTCATATTAAAACCTTAACAAATTACAAATTATTAATAACTTTGTTAAAACTAATACAAATATTTGCTAATAAAATGAAAAACAAATCTATTAAATGTAAAATATTTTGGAGTTGACTCGTCTATGTCTTCGATTTTTGCCCTCTTTCATTTTTCTTTCTCAAAGTATCTTTTGGCCCTTGACTTCTAATCACC
>JAYMSL010003985.1:0-11664 GCA_036897195.1 Plantago coronopus | reverse complement strand
TAGTAACATTGGACATTGTATTGATAACATCACATATTATGATGATATCATGTGGTCTTTTTGAAAAGTCCACAAATAAGTGGTCTCTCCCAAGTTTTTATCTAAAATCATGACAATTTTTATATTCTTTTTACATATTCAAAACTCCGGTTACTATTCCTGGATAAATCTAAAACATAACCAAGTGTCAATCAATCTCTCTAATTTTAGTAGCAATAATAAAAAAAAAAAAATCAACAGAAAATTAAGAATGTGATGAATCGAATCACTAATTCATCTCTAATATGCGAATATGCACATAATTCTTCTCATTAATCATGAACTAAGATAACTAACCATTAATGACAAATGATAAAACCATATACAACATGAAAATAGTGTAATGTAATGTCCTCCTAACTTAATCGTGTAATACTTTATTTGTTCAATTCAGTTCAGATAAGTTCGATGAGCAATTTAGGTTAATTATGGTTAGTGGATAGAAATTAGGCAAATTGCAAATCCAGATCCCCGCTGCTTTTCGGTTGCCCCCTCTTCCTCAACACATCAATTTTACTTTTTCCCGACACTAATTTTGTAAATTCTTCCTCACAATTTTATTATTTACTTCAAAATAATCTCCCTGAATTTCTTGCTTCACAGTCATCATGGTGAACAAGAAGAAGGAAACATCCTTCTTTTACTGTACGATTCATCTATCCACGGCGTTGTTGCTCTTCTTCACTTCATCAGTTCTTTCGGAGGTATTAGAATTTGAGCTTCAGAGATGTTGGCTTTTTTCAAATTTCTGTCCGATTTGGATTTATGTATATGGGTTTTTTCGGAGGAGTTCAGTTTACTTGTCAATTTGCTGATTTAGAGCTGAGTCATGCTATAATAGAGAAAAGTTAGAATCTTTAGCACCTGTGAGCTCGTTTGTTTTACAAAATTAGATTACGAAATCATTCCAAGTAATTTTGTTCTGTGAACTTTGTGTTTCATTCTATTTTATGTTATATGTAGCTATGCTGCTGGTATTGGAAAGGGAATAGTTACGCAGAATGTAGTTTGATAGAATTCCATCTAATCTATAAAAGCTTGAACTTTTACAGAGATATGAATTATGAAGCAAATAGCGTGGAATCTAGTGATTTATGTTAATTCTCCAATATAATTGATTCTGAACATATGAAAAGGCCGCATCTTGGTGAAAACTATTGTAAAGATTAGGTTCATGGTCGACCTAATGCGGATACATAGATTAGGAGTATTGATTGTTTTGCATATAAGGATATATGTAAGGATTAACACAATTGTTTTCGATTTGATTGCAGGGAATTGACCATTCTTCTTCAGGGTATATTTCATGGCATTTTCGGTTCAGTTATAGTTTTCTTTTGTGTTGAATTTTTTCCCTTTCTGATATGCTGCTCATGCTTTAGAGCTTTTAGGGAGGAGACTGAGGTTCATTGTTCCAGAGATAGAAGTAGAGCGGCACGGAATATTATTGAGGAGGTACTAAACAACTTGAAAGTTATTAATTTGATATGTATAGTCACTTTATTTACTGTTTACTGATTTTGAAGAAGTAAATTTACTTGCAGTATCTGATGCCTTTTGTCGAGAAAAAGAATTATCAACTTTCGAATAAATGCAGACTGCATCCGAGCAATGATATATTTAGAGATCAAGAGGATCATAAAGTTCATGTAGACACAAGTGAATGGCAGTGTGGGTATTGTAAGAAAGTATTTCGGGCTGAGAAGTTTTTGGATCAGCATTTTGACAACAGGCACTCAAATCTTCTAAATGTTGTATGTGCTCGATTCTTTTTTGCCTTTTCATAATGCTGATCATATAAAGAGTTCATATTTCTTGTTCTATGATTTTGATTTCTATAGCTGCATTAGCTTCATGAGATTGACTTTCCCAATAAACAAATTTATGTCATTTTGATGTTGAAAGATTCTGAATTGGGGATACGAACATCTTCTTTTACTTGAATAATGATGTGTATGCGGATATCCTAAACCTGTTTGGTGTGGAAGATATATTACCTATTCCTTCGATTGTAACCAACAATCTTTAAGATGTTGACTGAAATTATGCTCTAACATGAGTGAAAGAGACTTCGGTGCTGTGGACAATGAGGATGCATTGTGTCTTTCTTGATTCTGCAAATTATTTATGTAACTGATCAGATAGTTCACTTGTAAAGATGTATAATTCACTTGTAATTTGGTATGTGTACCTCAGATAGAAGATAAGCATACTTGAGGCTTTCTCCTGAAATTCTGTTCACGTTTAAGTTATTCCTTCGGCATTTTCTCATATTCAATTTGTCAACAAAGAAATCGTTTACACTGGTGCTATTGTCCAATATGAATTCTTGATCATGTTGTAGATACTGCTTGTGAAGTTATAGAAGGAAATTTCTGTAAAGGCAATGAGAATTTTAATATCCCCCATCCCGATTCCCAATGCCTTTGGTATGGGATCCAATCTGCTTGTTTTCTACTTAGGTTATGTGCATAAATTGATATTCAGTCACATTGCCTGCAGAGCATGTTATTGATTTTATATATTCTTTCTGAAACTGCATGTCCTGACTTCTTTCTATATAATTCAGAGCCATAGCAAGTGCTTGGCAGATCTATGTGGAGCTTTGCATTGTGATTTTGTAGTAAATTCACAATCTCGTAAAACGAGATGCAATCCTGCAGCTACTGCTAGGAACCGCCATTTATGTGAGGTTGGTCCATAGTACTTGATATTTACTCTTAGATGCTCAAAGCCCTTTCAGTAACCTCTGGTTCTGTTTGCAGGGTATTGCTAATAGTTGTTTTCCCGTGAACGAGGGTCTCTCTGCAAATCAGCTTCATGGTATCAAATTTTACGTCCCAAAAAGCATGAGTATCTCAATCTTAGTTCTTATTCATGTTTATTGACAATATGTACTTTGTGATATTTGCATAGAATTCTTTTTGCGACAATTCTGCGACTCGCATACTTGCTCAAAGGGAAAAGAACCTTTTGGTAGAGGAGGCAGGGTAAGTGTTCATTCCTTAATACTTTGGGATTGTATAACAAATGTTGCTGCATAAAGTAGAGTTGGAGTAGAATTTGGCCGCAAGATCTCACGTTAACGCAAAGAAAAAGAGAGGCTTTTCTGTACATGACGAAATGGCATTTCTGATGTCTTAAGTCAATCACCTTTTCAACTTTTCATTTAGATCTTGTTGTGTTACATACATGTTAATATGTTATATTCTTCCTTTTAATCCTTTGTTTTCTTTCAAATTTAGCAGAAGCATCCAAGCATCTTCTACTTGGCAATTTCAATATTGGTGTTGATGCTCCTTCCTCTATTCTACTTGATTGTTTATCTGTACCAGAGGTACTGTTCTTGCCTATGAGTTGCCAATATATATGCCTGCTTGCAGTTCTAGGCTTGAAAGTTTTCTAACCACCTCTTCCTGATACTGCAGAGAAATGAGAACAGGAAGACAACAGCTTAAACGCATCCCAAAGCCTGGAAACAAGCCGAAGCCCTCTTGATGGTTGCTGGAACGGTAATCCTTTAAGTTTCACTTACTTGAGTTTAAGCTTTGTTGGTTGCGTCCCTTGTCAATGCCAAATAGTGTTAAGCATACTACTGCTTGTGTCTAGACTCTAGACTAGAGTAATTCTGGCAACGTCAAATTAGTGAAGTTACTGTGATAATCTTCACGTTAACTGTGGAAATCGTATTCTTATTTCTTAGAGTAAGGAGATGCTCATTAACAACATATTCCCTGTTATCTTGGTCATCAAAATAATCACCAGTAACTATTAAGTCCCTTATGACAGACTTTTCCATGTTGCTCGCAGATAACAATGCATCCATTTACATGCATCAAAGACGCAAACTGAGCGTGTTTTCAACTTCCTACGAGTTTGTTCTTCTGTGCTGTCAAGATTCCAGGTGCATAACCAAATTAACTAGGAAATCTGAAGATTATGCAAGTGATGCAGCATCGGCTTTCACACTTCAGTTTTTGATTCTTTCTTTTCTGGTGTTTGCATATACTATATCTGTAACAATTAGTGAAACATCATAAATGGAATCATCATTGTTATTGTACTTAGAACTACAAAGCATTCCCTATTTGTACCATACCTAGACTCAAAATTACTTCAATTTCTGAATCTTCATTAAATAATATCTCCATTACATAGTGTTACTACTCTATTTAGTTCATCTAATTTTAAGCTTATTAAGTTCAGGTCAGGTCTATTCCGTTCGATTCACATATATTTAGATCGATTAAGTTCTGCTCAGTTAAGTTCAGTTCATGTTTGCGCAGTTCAAATCAATACTTAAAATAAGTTCAGTTCAATTTAGAGAATTTCAGATGAACTAAATAGAGACTGATAACATAATATCAATTTTTTACTTGAAACATAATAAATTTTATTAGGAAATTATTATTGGAATAGAATACAAACATAAAAATTTACAAATATGAATAACAAGAAGAAAAAAGTTGTAAATGAAAAAAAAGAAATTAAAAATAATAATAATACTAATAATTAAGCAGCCTTTGTTATGGACTTGAACTTGATAGATGCCCCGACAGGTAGTGTTCCAGTCTCAACAACAAACGCATCATACCGTAGGAAGAGCTAAACTAAAATTCTGGTTTGTCCATGCTACAAAAAATGAGCGATATTAAGTAGAATAACAGAAACAGTTTAAGGAATCGAGGCCTGTGCGCACACAGTTTCCTTAAAGCAAATTCGCCCTCTCACTTACGGTGCTTGAGACGTTGGATGTTTGCCTCCCATGATACAACGATTAATCGAAACTACTAGTTGCACACACTAGCAATTTCCAGCGAACTGGATAGATGCCTAGATTATACTGAAGGGGAAGAAGGATGCAGGAGAAGAGAAAGATATTCTGTGTGTTCTTCTCTTCAACCTGATACACATATTTAAGCAAGGAAAAGAGACTATTCAGTTTCGTAACTGAACCGAAGAATCTGGAAGGATGGACCGGACCGAGCTGCAAAAAGGTGGCTCGCACGGGCCAGCCGCTTGAGCTCAAACCAGTCCGGCATTCGTGTACACATATTACATATTTAAGCAAGGAAAAGAGACTATTCAGTTTCGTAACTGAACAGAAGAATCTGGAAGGATGGACCGGACTGAGCTGCGAAAAGGCGGCTCGCACGGGCCAGCCGCTTGAGCTCAAACCAGTCCGGCATTCGTGTACGCAGGTGCGGGCACACGCTCACACTATGTTTTAAAAACCGGACCCGAATTTCGGGCCGGACATGTCTCCGAAAGGGGTTTAACCGGTTCATTCGGGGTCAACTCGGAGTCAACCTTAATTTTAAAATATTTATATCTAGCACATATTTTACACATTTACAACTATATTAATGTACTAACACGACATAGATAAATAGATAAAACGGCATTTTGGACATTCAAATCAATCGTTCATTAATGAATTAACATTGGTAAATTAAAAACATCATAAAATGGCATAGAAGAGTTCAAATGCAAACAAATAAAACATCCAAAACATATGAATAACAGTGAAAGGGAAGTCTAATCTTCTATAAAAAAAAACAAAAAAGAAGATGTCCTTTTTAAAAAATATATTTGGACCGGTTGAACCGTCCGGTTCAACCCGAAATTTAAAACATAGATTCCGTCAGTCGCAATCAACAATTCTGTCGGAAAATCGACCGCAGTATCGATATTGGCTAGGGAGTTGTTCAGAGTACTAAAATTGACACTTTCTAATTCTGGAGTACCGGAAATTTACCGAAGGAGTTTGCAGTCATTCGAGCCAAGTATTGTCGAGTTTAAGTTCGAGTTAAATTGTCTAATCCTTCTCTTTTAGGTATATATTCACTCCGCCAATTTGTAGGGATACCGATAATTATTTGTAGGTTCGTTTTTTGAAGTGATTATAAATTGATACTGATGAGCTTAACTTTCATCAAAATTATGAAGATCAAGGGCCGAATTTTCAGAAACGGGAAAATATTACTGATATACCTAACAATATCGTTGATTCAATTAAATACATCAGTAATTTACCGTGTAAAAGAAACTGAAATCAAGATTTCATAGTGGTGTATATCTTTTCAGTATTCCTAATATATTCTTATTTTAGACCTCTACTGCTTTATAACTAAACAATCAAACTGTTACTGAACCATGAAACCACATGATTTAGGCGTTTGATTACATCAAGAAATTACTGTTTGCGTCGAACCTGTATTTCAGATCTTTCAATAATTATTACTCCAATCTATCTATCATGTCAAATGGGCTTACACACAGTAGCTATTCGGAGTGTTTTTTTTTCCATTTCTGTTTCTTGGAAACGGCAAAGGGTGACTCGAACTCCTGAACTATTTGAAGAGTGGCGTGCATGCATGTGTTGTACTCTCAATGCACAGTTGCAACCTGGTTTCACTGGGACGGTGCATGGCACAACTCTCCTGGCAGGAATACATGCATCAGTTACAATCGATCCTTCAAATCTTGAATGACCACATGTGCTGAATTACGCCCTGGAGCACCCATTACCCCGCCGCCTGGATGAGCTCCACTACCGCACAGATACAGGCCTGGTAAAGGGGTCCTATAATTTGACCTACATCAATGGTGAAGCAAAAGTAGTTTATGTCAGCCATAATATCACATATAAATCACGGAACTGCAGGAAAATGAGGGAACAGTTGTCACTACCATCCTTTTACAGGGCGCATGAGGAACAACGAATCTAAGCCCATGGCACCATGAAATATATTTCCTCCTGCCAGATTTTGGTCAATACACAAATTATGGTAACTGGTTGAAGTTCAGTCAAGAAAAGCTACTTGTAACTTGATTTGGGATTTATGGACGAATGAGATACTGATGTGGAGTGGAAGCATCAATTTTTTGTCAGGAGGTAAATGATATCCTGTGCTCATTAAGCAAAATATAGGTACTAACTAACCTGTCAAACCAATTTCTCTTTCGAGATCTGGTGGAGTCAACATGTCATAGCCTATAATTGACGAACTAAAGCCAGGAGCATATTCATCAATTAGGTCGAAACATCTTTTAGCATATGAATTCTGCAATTAATAATACACCCTTATTAGAAGAAGGGTTGATTCACAAGCAAACTTCTCAAAGTTCCAAATAAAACAGATTAAGTAGTTTATAGGTGCTTTTGCATATAAACTGGGAGAAACGCCACTCACTCTGTATGCAGGATCTTCCCAACTGCCATCGACGGGTTTGTAAGGTGTGTACTGAATAAACAGGTTAATGACATGTTTCCCTGTACAAAATTACACAAGGAAATTACTGAAGTGATGTTGTCACAGCACAAGGCTCGGGAATAAGTTAAAAGTAGTTTGAACTTCTTTCAGACAGACAAAGGTTGGTACTATTGGTAATGGGTAGATATGCATAACAAGAAGTGTGCGCGCACTTGTATAAGAGCAGAGATTGAACAGCAAAATGATCTTCATCTTAGTGAATCCTTCCATCATAGACTAAAAGCAACTCTAGAAAAGTCGATGAAATGAAAGAATTTCCAACCACAATTCTAGAGGAAAAATAAACATGACTCGTGAACAAACATTTATAATTTTTAAAACATGTACCAGGTGGAGAAATAGTCTTGTCTAATGCAGAAGGAATTGTCATTTCTATAATAGGTCTCCGAGATGGTAGCCCATTTACAGATTCCTGGCAGGCGGACTCGATCTCGTCCATACTGTTAAACCAAAGAAAAAATGCCACATAACTATGTTAATTAACCAATTATAAGTAAACCCCAGCATTCACTTTTTCTTTAATTTTCATTTCCCTTCTTATGTTGTCAAAAATATCGAACTGAAAAGAAACAAGGGATACTCAACAGAGGAGACTTATATCAGTTCCCAGAAAGAGTCTCATCGCAAGATAATATAGACATAAAAGCACTCGAAACCCAACATAAACAAGAAACAGCTTGTTTAAACAGGTATGTGCAGGCACTCAAGGTGACAGTCAGTTCACTCTATTACAGAGTGTGATTGCGAGTTGAATCCATAAAATTGGTACACAGTGCTACTTTCGTCGTCCTTAAGATACAATTGTGAAGCTCCATTGTAGTGTGTTGACCACACTGGAATTTGGATCACTCGAGACACAGTAAAATCAACTTGAATCACAGGATCACTGATAGATTATATAAATATGCAGCATAGAAAAGAAGCTTAGGAAAGTACCTTTCACATCCAAGGTGAATAGTACCCGTATGCTCTGGACCAACATCATTATGCCGTGACATGCATTGAAATCGAGGTAACTTGTCAACAGCCAAATTGATTTTGGTAGTTGCCTGACCATGAAACAGTCAAATTGTTACTTACTGTTTACATAAAAAGAAAACATAATCTATAAAATTGACAATCAGACTTACAGAACAATAATCAGAATAATGTAAAGATAAATAATCGTTACATATTGACAAGCAGACTTACAGAACAGTAATCAGACCAATTTAAGATAAATAATCGTTAGATATGGACAAGCAGACTTACAGAACTGTAATCCGAATTCTTTACGGAGGAGAGAAACTCATCAGGAAGTACATTGTCTGGCACAAAGTCCTGTGTCATTAAAGGTTGTGGATATTTATAGTTCAGAATTGATGTTAGCATCTCCGGATTACATCTATGCAAGTTTCAACATTAAGGAACACGGGATATAAGGAAACTTACCATGAATGTTTTGTATGGGGTGGCATTTGACAGAACAACAGAGGAATGCATCTCTGTACCATCGGCCAACAAAACCTAAATAAATTCGGTCCAGAAACCATTTTATAGATTACCATGATTCTGGCTTGTAATCAGTCAATTAAGAAGCTTATTTAGAAACTAACCCCACAAGCTTTGCCCGAGTTGTCAATCTTTATTTTTGACACCTTTAAATAAACAAACAAAAAAAAACGTTAATGCATGACAACTTAAAGTATAAAAGATCACAACATATAAATATTAAAACATTGGACAAGTTAGAGGTAAGAGGTACACAAACAAACCCATCTCGGAAATAGGATTTTAATTACTATTATGAAAACTGAACCTGGTCTTCTTAGGAGCAATATATGATAGTAAAAGGGTGCATCATACAAGAGACAGCACGGTAGACCAAGAAGACCAGGTTAAATGGAATTTAGGTTATAGGGGTGGCAGGGTATATTACATACAAATGCTGTACAGAAAAAATCTAGACAAACTTACTTCTGCTTCTGTCAATATAGTAGCACCAGCTTCTCTAGCAGCACTACTAATTGCTGAAGATACAGCGCCCATGCCACCTTCAACGTACCTGAAAATTGCAGGATTTAAGAAAGGTAGTTGGCTGCAGGCAATTCACGATAAGTACCTCAGAGATTATACCAAAAAATGTAAATGCCATGACAAGAAAAAAAAATTATTTCAAAAGGTAGGAAACCCTGAGGACCAATTAAGTACTGAAATTGTTCATAATAATTCAAACTGAAGAGCATTTAAGACACTTTCAATCTTAAATCATAAGAAAAGTTGCAATCAGAATGCTATGAAACTGGCCATATCTGATGATTGAAATCGAAATGACAACAATAAAACCAAATCTACCAAGTCCCCCATGTTGAACAGGGTTCAAACTAGTGCATCTGTTATCTGGTGCTCTCCTAATTCTTGTTGATGTTGGGGGTCTGGAATCAAGTCCCAATCTTTGGTTAACCAAAACAATGCCAAATCCAAATTTATTTTTTGTCAATGTTAGTGCTTTCATATCAGATTGACCATAAACTTTTCAGATAAGAAAGTCACGCCACGTCATACAAAAAAGTGAATGTTTAATTTCTGAAACCTAAACATAATAGATGGAATCAGAAAGAGAAAAAAAAAAGAGGAAAGGCTCATTTACATGGAATAACTACAAGCAATTTTCCATGGCCTTGACAAATCATAAAGAGATACTCACGACCAAATTCCCCGATCACCATCAGTCTCTCCCATCACATGATGTAGCAAAACATACCCACTGCCAGGAGTACTGACGCTACCCTAGTATATATGACAAAATGGGAAATATTAATGACAGAGAAAGAAAAAAAAGCCAAACCAGTTTCATGAGCTCATAATACGGGAATATGGTGATAATCTACAAAGCATCATACTAGCGAGAGGGACCTTCATACATCAGGCTAGAAGAGAGAACGTACAGAAGTATTTGATAAAGTCTAAACGACAATTATCATCACAAATATCTTAAATATGCATACGGATGAGATCTCCACATCAAAGAAAAATCTTACCGTGGTTCCAATAATAGCATCTGTACCAAGTGTTGCCTTCAGGACATCAGACTGAAATTATGAAATAAAGAAAGTCAATCTGGAAGATATATTCATAGATATACAATACAACTCACAAAAGTACCAGAGCACTGTAAAGATAGTTTCTACTTTTTCTTATTTTACCTCGAACCAGTTGTTTAAAACCTTTGCTGCTGGAGACAATAATAGATCAATAGCATCCCTGAAAATTAAAGCAATTCCACAGCAAATGTATAAAGACTGGAAATTTCAGTAGGACTCGACGTCAAAAGCACTGAAGTAGAAACTTATGCATGAATGATTTATCTTTATTCTAAATCAGCAGCAACATATTATAAAACAAATGAATTTAAAGGATAAGTAAACACTCACACTAGCTCTTTTTGCCCCATGGCAACAGCTCGTTGCAGAAACTGAGCCCAGAAAACCGACTTGTGTAGATTATCTTTCATACGTGTAATCGAAGATAAACTTTCAGGCAATTTCTCAGGTGGAGATGAGTCCAGAAGAGGATCCATAAATTTACAAAAGCTCTCCAAAAGATTCTCATACCTACAACCAGTATGCACAATGTCCATTAATATACATACTCTAGAGTATGCTATGCTATTATAATTATAAACAAGAAATAGAGAACATATAACTTGTTAATGTAGAGAAAAGAGAGCATCAATCAAATATAGGGAGTAAGTACATCACATTTATTCTGTTCTACCAAAAATAACATGATTCCACACCACTATCTAAGTCCATTTCTCCATCCTATTATCGAATTCTCGATTTCACATACATAAATGTGACACCTATAACTAATTTCATCCCTCCCTACTTTTCCATAAAGATCATAGTTGCAACTTGCAACAGAATGTTCATCTTTTTTTTTCTCTTTTTTCTTTTGTAACTGAAATGCACAGCTGCAAATGTATCCATCTACCTCGGGTAAGCTTCGGCGTCACGAACGGAGAACTTAGCAATCTGTGAATAGTTAAGCTCCTTATCAGCTCCAAGCAGAAGGTAACGTCCATCAGCACAGGGAGTAAACGACGTCGCCGGAGTCCTCTTCAGCAATTTCAAACCGTGCCTCGCCAACTCCAGTTCCCTAAAATTAACCAAATCCCTAACTCAGCCACACAAATCGAATCAATGAGAGTTAACAAAGTGATTGTCTACTACATACTTGATCACGGCTGGACGGAGGAGGCTCTGTAGATAGCTACAGCGGGAGAACTTGAATCCAGGAATAATTTCCTCCGTCACGGCGGCGCCACCCATGATGTGGCGGCGCCCTAGTACGGCGGCTGCGAGAC
>JAYMSL010003984.1:0-11665 GCA_036897195.1 Plantago coronopus | reverse complement strand
TTTTCCAAACCGATTTATTATTTTTGAATTTTATGTATAAAATAGGGAATCTGATTTTATTTCATTACTGAATACGTGTGTAAAATTTTATAGGGAGAAAGTTAGGAAAAGTTTTAGGTGATATTTTATAAGGACACTGATGTGAATGCTCTAAATTCCGGAATTTACAGTCGGACCCAGTTTTAATTTATAACGGCGGCAACTCATATTTCGCGGTCAGCCCTATTCGGTGCGTTTTGGCGGGCGAAACATTTCCATTCCAATTTGCATTTCAAAATTTTCATTCGTACACACAAAGTTTGCTACTCAGTAACTCACCGCACTCTTCGCCTCCGATCAATGGCTCCGAAAACCGATAGCACTGAAGGTAACGCTCGTATGCCTTGATAATACTTCAACATTTACGACAACAGTGGATCTCCTATTGATAATCATTTAATATTGTGTTTCTCAGCTATCGTGCTCAATTTCGTGAATGAGGTAATTTCTTCCTACTTTCTTTAATCGATTTCAGTTTGTCAAGTTTATTGAGCTCCGATTAGGCGATTAAAACTGAGTTTTATTTTCCGATCTGATCAGTACCTCATTTCATCGAGGGTTTAACTGTATTAGCTGTTGACTTGTTTTGCAGCAAAATAAGCCACTGAATTCCCAAAATGCAGCTGATTCGCTGCAGAAGTTCAATCTGAAAAAGGCGGCGGTGCAGAAAGCACTGGATAGCCTTGCTGATAATGGGAAAATATCGTTTAAAGAGTATGGTAAGCAGAAGATATACCTGGCGAGGCAAGACCAGTTTGACATTCCCAACAGTGATGAGCTCAACCAGATGAAAGACGAGAATGCCAAACTCCAAGAGGAGCTTATGGTACAGAAGAAAGCTATTTCTGAAATCGAAGGAGGTATATGCATTTTACGTTTCTATTTGTTACAGAAAGTGTTTGTTCATGAAATTGAGAAGCATAGTTATATACTTTAGGATGGTTTATGTGGATTTTGGATATGCATGATTGAGGCAGGAGATTTTAGATAGGCCACTTGTTACATTCATTTCTCAACCCGATTTAGCTCAAGTTCGACTCCACTACTTGAGCAAAACTAGTGATGGAAGTGCGTGTTTGTGTATTGATTTTGAGCTCATTTAGCTTTAGCATTTTGACTCAAAAGCTGTACTTCATTGTTGAGTCCGGTCTAAATGCATTTCTCATGCCAGAGATTAAGTCACTGCAATCAAATTTGACACTGGATGAGATACAAACTAGACAAAAGAAACTCGGAGATGAGGTAAATAGCACGCAGATGTCTTTTAATAACTCAAGTAGAAGCAACGGACACATCTGATGATATGATAATGGTTTACAGGTTACGCAAATGGAAGAAAAGTTGATCAAGTTAAGGCAAGGTGTTACGCTGGTGAGTCCTGAGGAGAGACAAGCTGTGGAGAAAACGTACACGCTTATGGTGAATCAGTGGAGAAAACGCAAGAGGATGTTCAGAGATGTTTGGGATGCAATAACAGAGAACTCCCCCAAAAATCCAAAAGAATTTAAGGTAATCGTATTTATCTAACAATGTTCATACTTTATTTATGTGTACCTGTGACAAGAATCCGTCTATTGCAGGAGGAACTTGGGTTTGAGTATGACGAAGATGTTGGTGTAAACTTGCAATCATTTGGTGAATTAGTGCAATGTGGAAAGAAGCGAGCCAGATGCAACTGAGATAAGTTCTAACAGTGGATATAGTTAAGAGTTTTGGATGTTGTCGCTGTAAGGTAACTTGAGTTAGTATATATGACATTGTTTAATTTTCAGTATGTAATGTTGTTTCTGGGTTTTCCTGCTACGTCTTTCCAACACCTACATATGCATTATACGACGATCATAATTTAGTGCAATTAGGTTAGACATAGCACTAGCAAGACATGACAGCATCTCCTTTCCCCTTAATTGCATATATTATTTCAGCATTTCATGTTGATTTCTGCTCTCCATCTCTGCTGGTAGTAGATAAAGCTTCAATCAAATCTTGTATTCTTTCAGATGAAGTAACAGTTGTTTTTCTGGAGAAAGTTTGGTCCAGTATTCACCTACTTTAGTTCTGCATTGCGATAATGCAAACTCCACCTGCAGAACTAATGGCCTGTTAGGGACATTTTCTTAAAAGTTAAATCAGCTGTGATTGGGATCAGAATTTTGTTGAGATATTTGAGATTCAATGACAAAATCTGTATAATCCACACGTCCAACAGCACATGCTGTTGGAAACATTACATACCTTACTATCTTATCTTACACTCTTCAGAAACATTACAGACCACAAACTTCAAAATGAACAAATGAAATAGAAAAAATACCATGCCGCATAACATATCTTACTAACCACAGGAAACCTCAAAATACTATTGACATCATCATACATGTAATTAGGGTGTTGTCACCTCACATGTGCCAATCTGGTCCTCATCGAGATTGGACTCCTATTAAGGTTTAAAGGTTCTACTGATGGATTTCCATGCCCTGACTTGATTTTCAGTCCAGGAGATCTTAGAGGAGAATGGACTGAATAGTAAAAGTTTCTGCTGCTTCCTTCCACAGTTTCATTCTTTTCATTAGATTCCCAATTGTAAGCCTGGGGCATCCTGTTCAGCTCATGCTCACAATCACTGTCGTCAAAGACGACCTTCCCCGAAAGTGGTTGAACCTTGCCCTCTTCTTCAGAAGGGGATGCCATTTTATTCATGTCGTCATCTACTGAATCTGAGCTTGAATCAGATATGGATCTCCTTAACCCTGTTTCATTGTCATTCTGCTTAAACTTTTCCTTACCCTTGTCTTTGCTCAGCGCCCCCGGTACAGATTCAAGGTCCTCTTCCATCTCATTGTACTCACTGGCCTGATCTTCTGATTTCTTTAGGCCCACAGTGGACGTTACTTTTGTAGGGCGGCTTTTTGGACTAGGAGGATCATCTGGATCAGTTGATTGAGTCCGGGAGAGTTCCACAGCTGCCCTTGCAGCTTCTGCAGCGTAAGCGGCTGATTCAAAGGCTGCTTGTGCTGCATCAGCTACATCCCTGTACTTTTTCTTCATTTTAACTGAACCTGATAACTCTTCTCCTATTTCTACATCCTCGACCTGTACAGGCCTATTTCCCCGGGGAGTAGAAAATCCTGATGGTGCTGCTGATGAAGTTGCATCATGATATTCCTAATATCATAAAACGCCATGTCAGGATAAATGCGATAAATGTAACTTCTGCTAACAAAGAAGCCAAGGTACTGAATACGGACTGATTGTATGCGGACTGATTAAACTATCATGGTTTTTGTTTGACTTGATAGGTTGTCCGTTTTCCTAATAAGTTTGAAACATGGGTATATTGTTTAATCTTGAATGAACTGACAAAAATACCTCTGTGATTCCTGAATCAGTCCGCAGAATAATGTTGTTTTCTGTAGCAATCTCCCTGAGCACTTTCCTTTTTGTCTCCAAACTAGGCATCCTGGTCGACAGCTTCTGTATGATCTGTAAACACAACACAGTTAAACATTAATCCATCTTGCACAGGAACTGCTTCATTTTAGCTATCATAGATGACTCTCTACCGCTAATGTTTATCCTGATCAGGGAGATCACGGATTACACCTTTGAGAGATAACACATAAAACAGGGCGGTTCTTATCCTAGGTCTCTACCTTAGTATTAACACCACAGTTGTTTCGCAGTTCAACAGCGCGACTAGCAAATTCCTTTCCAAACCGGGATGTTAATATCATTCGAATCTCTTGGAGTTCAGGGAACTCTCCACATCTTGTGGAGGCAAATATCAAGCTTGATATTGCTTCTCTAAGTTCTTCAGGACAGACTCTGCAAGAAGAATGATTCCATTAGCATCTTGTCCAGAACAAATTAATCTTTTTAAAAAAAAAAAAAAAACACTGAAAATTAAAAGAGAATGAACAAACTTTTCTTGGGCGATGAGATTTGTCCTCTCTATGAGCAGATTAATATAGCTTTCCAAAACACCAAACACATCGAGCATATTCTGCTCCTTTATCACCTGTTCAACCTATCAAGTCAAACAAAAACCACCATCAGAAAACATAGCAAGATATAACGAATTTCAAGATTCTTTCTTCATGTAGAACTTACCCTGAGTAGAGCCCTGTCATGATTGTCTGCCTTAAGAAACTCAATGACGTCTGAGCGTGCAACGGAACACCTTGCCTGGCGCTGGTTCTTGAGCACGGCCAAGCGAGCTATGGCCATGTTAACAGTGGCTTTGAATTTTGAAGTTTTGAAGCCTTTTCCGAGCAAAGCATCAATCCTTCTCCCCATTTGGAGCTATGTTAACTGAGAAAGTGCAGTATGGTACTGAAAGAGGTGAAGTGAGTTTGAAAATAGTGCGAGATTAAGGGTAATTTAACAAGGGTACAAACGAAGCTTGTTCGTTTGAACCTTTTGTTGGTGACGAAGGGAAGAAGACTAGTGCTTGTGTTTTCTTATATTTGGACTGGAACAGAGATTATGTATGAGTATGAAAATTGAAAAGTAGTAGTATTATTACTTAGATTAGTATGGTGATGAAACGTGTGGAGATATCTTCTGGACTAAGGTTTGGGAAAATTATGGGAATGGGGTTTAGGTTTACGCGGGCGGTTGTGAGGAAACGACAGAGTAGTTTCAAAGATCAAGGCCCCGCTTTGATCTTACTTCACACGCCCAGAGCGTTTCAAATAACGTTTGATTTACTACTCATTAATTATTGCTCACTGCTAACACGAGTTTTTATTTTAACTAACAGTCTTTACAAAATTAATGTGAATGTGTGTGATTTATTTATTTAAAGAATCGACTTTTGACTTGAGTTCAGCAGTGTTTCAGGCTCAACTCCAATTCAGTGTATGTTAATGCTCTCACCTGTCAGTTGTGTTCAGTTTAAATACTTTTAAGTGGATTGAACGGAGTCTTAGTACTAGTACTAGACTTGAATTTAGTGTGATTTCGGTGGCTTTTTGAGAATTTTCTAGACGGTTTGTTCTAGTGTTAGAATTTAGAGGCCTGACTTATTTAGTTTAAATATGTGTCTAGATATTTTATGGGACTTTTCTCTTATAGACTGAAAAAGCTGCATTTCTACATTTTTGGTAGGTGTAAGAAAGAAGTGCATAAATTAGAGGTGGGAGATACTTACTACTAGTATCATGTCATATGGTTATCAACTTAATCACTGACTGAAGATAAACGTAAGGGGCTAATCATCGACCGACATGCACTATTTGGTTGAGTATTAATTAATTACGAGAAAGGAGAGTTTTATAAAGTCATGGTTAGGTGGCCTCTTAACATAACTTAGCAGTCAATCATTACATACTAATGAACTTTCTACCAATGAGGTAAGATGTGAATGATACAAGAGTGCCAAGATATGAATCAAACTTAATTGCAAAATTGGGCAGCTTCCTCCTCAAATTTTAAGTTAACTCAGTAGTAAATCACACAAAAGTTAAATTATTAATTATATACAACAAGAAACGGAAGCGTGAAAGACTTGGTTTAACAACAACTTAATTTACTTTTTATTACTTAATAATCATCAAAATTTTGGGCAGTATGGCCGGATTACAAGTACTACTAGCAATCTAGTATGCAGTTGTGTTGTGTTGTGTTTACAGGTTTGGAGTTAGCTTCGATCATCTCGCCTTTGTATCATTGTATGTCTTATCCGAATGGGAGGTTGTGGTTATGGGTCGCAAGACGGGTATCCTTTCATACCTCATGGGTTAAAAGGGGTTCGGCTGTTTTTTGGATATTTTTATTGCGTCTTCCGTGCCCCTTCTTTTGTTCGGTGTTTTTATCGACTGTTGACTCGAGTACTTGTAGCATTATCCTTTTGAGCACTTCTGGTGTTATGTATACTTGTACGTTCTCATCAATATCAGTAAAATTTTTACCGTTTCAAAGAAAAAGTAATCTTGCAATAAAATAAATAGCAGAAATATGTTGAGTTGTTGACCAGATGACCTCGATCAAGAACGTAGGCAGAATGGCGCAGGACAGGTTTCATTTTGATGACAAATGTAACAGACTAAACGGGGTAATTAGTTACTACATGATGACTTTGTTTGTGGTCTGAGAGAGGGACAAATTCAAAACGGAAATTGAATTGAAATATAGTACCAGGCAGGCACCAACATCAGAAGTAGTAGTCACTGACTGACTCTCGGTCCGGCAGCCCCACGAATAAGACTTGTTTAATTAAACTACGTATTGTTCAACCCACAAATTTCACACCAACTATCACTATATATTCAATCTACACATGCAACCTCAAATCTCAGACTACTTGCTCTACACTGCACCTTCGAAATTTTGTTCCAATATTCTAGAACAACGTGTAAGTTTTTTTATACACGACGGTATTTTTTCTTTAAGGTGTAAACAGGGCCGGCGCTGAGGCCTGCCCGAACAGGGTCCCAGAAATTTTATGGCACCCAGCTCAAGATCCAAATTCAAATATACTTTAGGGGGACAAATTGCTCCGCTTAAAATATTATTAGACATAAAAGCTACTCTGTTGCAACAGACCATACCTATTTTCATTGCAAGAGGTGTCAGGGTCGATAGGTGGTCATCATATATTCATAAGCAACTTTGAAGTTGTAAATAAAGTAGTGTTGTGTGTTGGTGTTTTTTTTAACACATGCAGATAATACAACAACTCTACTCTATATTTTATTTGAATTTTACCTTTCTAAAAAACTTATAGGTAGCACGAGTTTTGGTTTCTTTATATATATTTGTAGGATAAGTTTAATTAATGGAAAAATTCTCCCAAGTCCAAAATATGGACACTAATACCAATTAGACCCAAACACTAGTAACTTATTTATGTGATACCAATTATACCCTTTTGGTTTATTGTGTGGTAAGATTCCATTCTCCTTAATTTTAGCTAGGTAATTAAACACTTCAATTTGAATTAGAAACCCATTTGGTACCAGCCACAATTCACGGTCTTCGGAAAAACACTCACGGTAAAATCTTCACCGGAGACAACGTTTGCACCATCCACTTGGTACCAGCTGGAAAGCTCGATCTCACAACCAACTCGGGCGCGCGCTCAATGAAACCGGGTAACTCTAGGGAAGGAGGAATGCTCCATCCCGTCGACTCTTGTAGATGACTCTGAGTTATATAGTGATCCATTAATCTGGAACCAATTCCGTGAAAACAAAATGCTGCTCTCCATTATCTATTGATATAATAGTGCAAAATCTTTTGTTATTGCTGAATCCAACCTAAGTTTTGTGCGAGCTCATCGTTTTTTCTATTTTCTGAGTATTCGTATAGTATTTTTCTGTCGATCTTCTTAATGTTGGGAGTACATTGTTGTTATTGCCGGAGTATGGGACCAATTGAATCGTCGGTCGTCTTCTTTGGCCTCTCTGGTACCAAGATTTGGTACCACAAGACATTAATTGGAATTAGTTGCGTTTCTTGTGGTACCACGTATCAATTTTAACCTAGAATTGATTTCTCTGTCTGCTAAACTGTTAGGTGCACCAATTTTTGGTACCACTTACGATTTATTATATTGGTTTTTGTGCATTAGTTTTAGCGGCACCAAGATTTGGTACCACTTATGAATTTTGTAATTGTTTTGTATGCTTCAGTTTTAGGCGCACCAGGAACTGGTACCACTCACAAATCTTAGATGTATATAAGCCACCAAGAATTCTGTTTTTAATTGCTTGTAGGATAATCTTCGTGTGATAGCACCAGTTATTGGTGCCGTAAGTGCACCAATATGTGGTGCCAAGTCTGGTACTGATGCACTTCATGAAAGATTATAAGTTGTTGATGAATTGACTGCACCTTTTATGGGGTGCCAAGTGCAGGAAAGACTGTTGCTTTAACCAACTCAGTGTGTTTCATGATCCTGTTGTCATATTTTTGTAGTGGTTTCTCCAATGGCTGAGGCGGGTGCTGAGACGAAGGTTAGGCGCCTGGTGCTACCAAAGGAATGCGGTAATTACAATTGTTTCTGTGTTTTAGTACAGTTGGTATATATGGTGTATATTTGGTAGGAAAACCGAATCAATTTGATGGTTGTGTGTGTAATTTGATTTTGAAGTAAAGGGCACACACTACCGTGCGTCATTCCATGTTTTATATGAGGACATACATGGACTCAAATTGACAGAGTCTCATATGGTAGAGTTGAGGCGAACCCCCTTCTGGTTCCTTCTTGAAACCATCTTAACCGACAGGGCTATGAAGGATCGGGTGCCAAGGGTGAATGGGTCGATAAGGGCTACTGTGCGGTGTTTCGATGCGGAGTCTAACAAATTCCATTTCGGAACGAATCGATTGTCTTTGACTAGAAGGGATGTAAGGCTTATTTTTGGCATCAAGGACGGGAATACAAAGATTGAGCAATCTAATTCTTCATGGCAGAAGACAAAATTCTACTATGACTGCTTCCGGACTGCCGAGAGACCAAATAGATCGACATTATTGCAGTCAATGAGAGAATGTAGTCAGTTTAGGGCAAGAATGGTTAGGGAGTTTATTGATAAGAAGCAGTGCAAGTTGCATTGTTGATACCCGTTGATGAACGTCGTTTTACTCACCAAAATTATATTTATAATATTGCCAAGATTATCCTAACACAATTCTAAATAGAACAGCGGTAAGATAATCCCCGAGGTCGGTCTCTAAAGGAACCAATCTCGCTTCGAATCAACTAATCACGATTACTAGTAATACTAGCGACTGAACATAAACAATGAAAGGAAGTTGGTTGTTTTGTTTAGCAATTATAATTATTAAGAGAAGCAAATAAGCGAACAGATAATTGGATAGAAGATATATAACAGATAAAAGTCAGGTGCGATGTATTCCCGTATTCTAAACCCTAGACAGATAAACGGACATGAATGACGATTGCATACAAGGATGTGCATCGTGCGGGCATATGCAGTATCGAATGTGCAATGTGATCATAAACTAATACTTAATGCATACTGCTAAGCAATCAATGAGTTGGTGATCATTCACTGTACTCTCACAATACTAATAAACCACCTATGCATACAGTAGGAGCGTCAATTCTACCAAAGCAAACATGTAAGACGATAGCGTAACATATCATACGAATATAAACTCAGTAATTCATAAAGTTATCTCAATAAAGCATAAATATACGTTCCTACATCGCACCTATACGCGCTTAGCTACTCATGCAATACGACATTGTCACCATGGATTGATATGAAGTAAACATAGCAACGTATAGAGAAATTATAAAAACTCAATTAAGTAAGGGAAACGATATTACCCGATTAGGGATATGAATCCGAACGAACAATATGAGAATCTCTGTCAAATAACTGCTAATCTCCAATCAAAGAATCACGTTCTTGGACTAAACCCTAGCAGTGGAGTTTCTCTCTAAATTATGAAAAGCTTATCAAAAATAATAATAACAAAGGTCTTATATAGTATTAGAAATAGGAAAGTAGAATCCCATTAGGATTTGGGTCTTGGGCATTCCAAATCCGCGTGGGAAACTGGGCCATGCGCCCCGCAGTCCCTCTCATGCGGGACGCATGGTGTATAAAATACGGGCTACGCGGCGCGCGCAAGGCCCATGCGCGCCGCGTCCTTCTACGGCAATCTTCTATATATAAGGCAACGCGGGCCGCGTGGAATATGTGCGCGGCGCATCATCCCTGCCAATCTCTCGTAGTTAGCGCGCGAGACTTGTTGCGGGAGGCTTTGCCTTATGCATGCGGGACGCATGCAAAGCAGCGCGGGCCGCGTCCTTCACTTCTTTTGCGCGTAGTTTCTTCTTTCGACATGGTTTTTGGATGAGTATAATGTTATTTCGTACTTTTGAAGCTTAACTTTTTTTGTGGCACCCTGTTGTGGTTCCAACTAGTGGGTGAGCACAAACTATTATCTATCTACTTTGTTTTTTTTGCACAAAGATTTGGTTGTTGTCTTGTACCTTTAGTTGGTTCCAACAATTATGTTACACCAATGTTTTCTGGCACCCTGTTGTCGTTCCTACTAGTGTGTGAGCACCAATTATAAGCTATCTCACCAATGTTTTCTGGCACCCTGTTGTGGTTCCTACTAGTGTGTGAGCACCAATTATCTAGGAATTCTGGCACCAAGAATTGGAACCATTCTACTGCTGTCTTGCACCGTTAATTGGTTCCTAAACAATTATGTAAGCAACAAATGTTTGATGGCACCCTGTTGTAGTTCCAATTAGTGTGTGAGCATCAACAATTATCTATCTCCTTTATTTTTCTTGGCATCAAGATTTGGTACCATTTTGTTGTTGTCTTGTACTGTTAGTTGGTTCCAACAATTATGTAAGGAACAATGTTTGGTTCCAAGATTTGTACTACTATTAGCTTCCTTTTAGTTTATCATTTAAATCGAATACTATCCAATTTTTGATACGTGGAAACTAAGTATTGTCATGCTCATGTTTTTGTTGCACAAATGCATGATACCATCCCATGTTTTGATTGAACCAGATTGTGGTTCAAAGTAACCACAAAAATTATGAAAGTACCACTCCAATGTTTGGTCCCCAAAATTATTCGGAACTCGTAATCCTTCTCTTGAACCAATGTGTGATGTCATCATGTGGTTGTCTTGCACTGATTCATTGTTCCAACTAGCCACACAGAAAATGTAAGCACCAAATTTTGGTTCAAGTTTGTATTTTGATGTAAAAACAGAATTAAAAAAATTACTTAATCGTAAAACTTGAATTTCAGAAATTACATAAACAAAGAAGTTCATGCAAATTGCTACACCAACTAAGCCCCCATTGCATCCCTACAACGTCTGCTATTGTGTGACATCATTTTCTTGCACCTTGAACACTTTCTTAGCTTTTTCTCACCACAGCCAATGTAGCGAGACTGTGGTGGTCTACCCGCCACACGTTTTGTCATTGGAGCATAAATTGGATTCCCACCCCTGAATGAAAGCTTGATCAGAAGAAAACTCGTCATGGACATCCATGACAATATATACTCTCACTTCTGAATGAAAGTTTGATCATTACAGAATCAACTATTGCACGAAACCGTTTGCCTACAATCATGGTTATGTCAGCAACATAATAATAGCATTATGAAAAAAAAATGAACCAATGTACATGAACCGGTACATGGTGCTGAGAAAACATACAAACGTACATACACTCAACATTGCATGGTGCTGGTAAAAAATTGTGTGCTCGTATAACAACAGAACGCACCAGTACATGGTGCCAACTAAACAAAATATGGTGGTACCAATTTAAGATTTTGTTAGAGCAGTGAATGAAAACGACATATGCAAACATCTTCACAAACGGTACCAACTGATGGTTCAAGCAGATGCAAATACAATCCATGACATGCTAAAACTTCTACAACGACAGTTCGAATTGAAGATTTATGTTGCAGAGTAATAAAGCACAAGGCTTCCGACACACATACTTTCATAAACAGCAAAACAACTTCTGGTTTGTCAGGGGAAATAACTGGTGCAAACCAAGAAACAAGATATACAGAGAGAATAAGGTTGATGCAATACCTTGGTAAACTTCTTGGGAGTGTCGATTTCTTGCTTTGTGATGAGAAGAGTGTAATTG
>JAYMSL010003983.1:0-11665 GCA_036897195.1 Plantago coronopus | reverse complement strand
TGCAAAGTGAAAATCCGGAAAAGAATATGGGGGAGTTTGGACCAAAAAAAAGATTATGGGGTAAACTCAAAAACGTGTAATAGTTTTAGGGGGAAAAAATAAAATTTCTCAATACTTTTTTCACTTTTTCGAAATAAAACTCTGAAAAGTTTTAAAAGTGGGGGGATAGATATAAATTGGGCCCGTATTCAATTTGTCCATCATCTCCACTCAATTCAGTTGCAGACTTTCATCTCCGCTCACTCCCGGCACCGGCGAATTCTCTACCGGAAATCAAAATCCAAAGGTATATCCTTTCCCGTTTATTTGTTACTCCGGTATTTGACAAAATCCAAAGGTATATCCAAATGTAGTATTTGACAGTTAATTGACATAACATGTTAATTAGAGCTGTATATAGTCTTCACAAGTTATCTATGGAAAAATCAGAGTTGAATAATGTGAGCTTTGATTGTAGCTACTAGCTTTATTTCAACTGTCTCTGCTGTTTTGTTGTTTTCTTCTTGTTTTTTGGTTACGAAGTTCATTGATTGAGTAATTGAAACTGATTCTTGATGTTAATCGACTTTCGAGTTATCTTAATGCTTGTTGGATCCTGGAGGGGTGGCGATGGTCGGTTATTTAAAACACCTGTGGCACAACTCACAACTCAGCTTTGATTGTAGCTACTAGCTTTTCAGTCTTCAAGTTAATCGATTGGCGGATAATCTTGATGCCCGTTTCATTGTAATGTTCTACTGGATTTTCTACGAGTTTGTGATTTTAGAGCTTTGTATGGTGTTTACATTATCTATTGAAGAAATAGAGTTGAAAAGTGTGACCTTTGATTGTACCTACTAGCTTTCTGTCTTCAAGTTAATCGATTGGCGGATAATTTTGATGCCCATTTCATTCTAATGTTTAGCTGGATTTGCCATGAGTTGTTATTTAGAGCTTTAAATGGTGTTAACACTATTGAGATAGAGTTGAAAAATGCGAGCTTTGATTGTACCTACTAGCTTTTCCGTCTTCAAGTAATCAATTGGCGGGTAACCTTGATGCCCGTTTCATTGTACTGTTTAGCTGGATTTACCATAGATCGTTAATTAAAGCTTTATATGGACACAATCGAGCTGAAAATTGTGAGCTTTGATTGTAGCTACTAGCTTTTCCATCTTCAAGTTAATAGATTGGCGGGTAATCTTGATGCCCTTTGATTGTAATGTTCAGCTGGATGCTATGGATCGTTATTTAGACCTTTGTATGGTGTTTACATTATCTATTGAAGAAATAGAGTTGAAAATGTGGGCTTTGATTGCTCTTACGAGATTTTGCGTCTTCAAGTTAACTGATTGGCGGGTAATCTTGGTGCTTGTTACATTGTAATGTTTAGCTGGATTTGCCAAAATTCGTTAATCAGAGCTTTATATGGACAAATTAGAGCTGAAAATGGTAATCTTTGATTGTAGTTACTAACTTGTCTTGAGTTTTACCAGTCTTGGAATGATTTGCTTATCATATGGGATCGTCACCTTCTTGAAGTTTTTGTTGGTTTGTGTGGTCTTATGCTATGGAGCATTTGGTTTTGTCAGGTGATCCATCTACTGTAAATTCTTTTGATATGGAGACTCAATTGGATGAAGGGGAAGGTTCATTGGTTTTGATCAAGCAAGGTGCTGAAGCTGTAAGTTTACATTTCAGACTTCGAAACACTACTGCATTGTTCTGGTTTTGGTTGACAAATGAAAGCATAATGGTTAAAGCCAAAGGTTTACAGAGCAGCCGGATATAAACTATGCCGATGTTATTAATTTCCCCCTATTGATCTACCTTTACGAAAGTTTGTTTTTTATCGTTCTCTGTACCAGAGAGTTTTCGAGTCTACTTTTGTCGGTAGAAGGTCTATCGTCAAGGAACGGTTTTCAAAGAAGTATAGGCATCCAATTCTGGACACGAAGTTGACTCTAAGACGCTTAAATGCCGTTAGTACCTGAATTAATTCTCCAAGCCAATTTTGAATTACTTGCTGCCTGCTTGACATTTTGGTTATGCTGGAGCAGGAAGCTAGGTGTGTGACAAAAGCTAGAAAGCTTGGCGTTTCAACTCCTGTGTTGTATGCTGTTGACTCTCTACTGTATACTTTAACATTTGAGTTCGTAGAGGGTCCAGCTGTCAAAGACATACTACTGGACTTTGGATTTAACGGAATTGTTGAAGAAAGGTTGAATGATGTTGCAACACAAATTGGGGATGCACTTGGCAAGTTACATGATGGCGGCTTAATCCACGGTGATTTGACAACATCGAACATGTTAGTTCGGAATGGTACCAACCAACTGGTGGGCAAATCTTTCTACTGGCTAATTTTGTTATTATTCAAACCTTTATGAACATTCGGAAGGAGAAATAAAATTGTTTAAATTTTTGCATGTTCTAAGGTACTCATTGATTTTGGTCTAGGCTTCACCTCGACCCTTCCTGAAGACAAAGCAGTCGATTTATATGTTCTGGAACGAGCATTGTTGTCTATGCACTCTTCATGTGGGAATGTGGTGAGCGACTTACTTGGATATACTTGGACATTGATTCAAGAACACCGTTTTATCTCTACAAGTTTCTTTTGTTGCTCTTTTTGTTCTTTTATCAACTACTAACTAGGAAATCTATGAGATGGTCTACTTTGCACCTACTTGGGTTAGCTCTGATGTGTTATGTTGTAGGCTTCTTTTCGGTGTTAAGCTACATGAGTCTTTTGCTTGTTATTTTCAATCTTTTCTTTACTTTGCTTTGCTTTTACTATTTTTCCGGTTGGTGGATTTGGGGGGTGAAGCTACTGTTTGACAGAAACGCATAGTCGAGAAAAACCTGAATGTGTGATCTGGGAAGTTCGTTACTGTTATCTTCAAGTTGCACATTAGTTCTGTATTTTATCCCCCAGTTAGTGTCATTTACTTTCCGATAGTAACAGCATTTTAGATGAAGATAACAATATTAACTTTTTCATGTTGTTGTCGTGGCAGATGGACAAAATCCTTGCTGCATACAGGAAGTCCTCAAAGCAATGGTGCTCAACCTTGAACAAGCTAGCCCAAGGTTGGTACACCTTCCTCCCTGCTTTTAAATTACGTAGTATCTTGGAACGATACAGTTATCCCAATTCCCACTCTACCTCGTGCCATTTTAAGTGTAATATAATTCAGCCTTTCCCGTGGGGACTACCGGATTCTGGCTACAATGTACAAACTAAATGGTGTGTTGAAGCTGATTGCTTGTTATGTCACATGTTCTAAAATTAGAATAGACGCTTACAAGCTGACATGTATCTGCTATCTAAAATTCTAAACACTAGATAATTAACAGTCTCGTTCTTACTTGCTTGTCTCGTTTGTGCTCTAGTTCGACAGCGGGGAAGGAAACGGACAATGCTTGGATGAACACTCAGTATTAAGTTCAAGGGTGAGAAGTAATCTATGTGATCAACTTCCATGGCCATTCTTTTCAGCTGATCAGAAGCTTGTGCTACTGAAACTTAACCACTTGATGAAAGTTTACAAGGGCTGTAGACTTAGCAAGAAGATTAAATAGTCTTCAATCTGTTGCTCAGTTGCTGAGTTAATTTGCAGGCAACTTTGGTCTTTGGATGTAGTGATATATCATGTAACATTAATAGGCTTTCTAGTACTTATTTTGAATCACCACTTCGACAGCGACAACGTACAACAAAACAAAATGTAGCTTAGAAAGAATGACTTCCTTGTTTGAGCTAATCTGTTTGTTGATCTGAAAAAACTCTGATGGCGCTTCAAATGATGTAGAGATTCTTCATTTTAGTATAAGTTGAATAGCTTCGAACTTCTTGCCTTATTCGATCTCACAAACTCAGAAGAGTATAAGAGTAATATACCAGAAATCTTGTATTATAAACGTTGCAGTGATCAATATGAAGTTTCTTAATGTTCCAGTAACAATAGCTGAAAGATCCTTTCGACATGGAATCAATTTGTGCTAACGTTCTTCAGCGCCCCAAACAGAACAAGAAATGAAAATAGTTGACACACATTGGACATGTTCCTGGTACATGCAATAGGTTGTGTTCGAATGATTTGATAGAATAACTAGTGAGCAGCTCTCGTTCTCGAATACTCTGATGAAATAATTGGATGAGCAACTCAGATACTCCACTTTGCCAGATGCTTGAGAGGTACTTCGCATATCTGTGCAGATACCTATACTACTGAGGCAGCTTGGGTTTCCAACTCATTCCCTTGTTGGCAAAATCCCATCGATGAGACCTAAATCCAAAGCCTGGAAAGAAGACGAAAGGTTAGGTATTGAAAATTTCCCCCACCCTTCAGACAAGGAGAGCAATCGGTTATGGAATCTGAGAGGCTAATATACGAAAATCATTCAACTGCGGATGGTGGAGAAAAAATTACAATTCAAAGAAAAAGTAAATACTTCAATAATTCCATTGAAGCAAGAGTGTTTTATTCAATTCTACAAAAGAAGAAGTTTATAGTAATACAGCCAACAGTAGAAACTAAGTTGATAGTTTTACTGTGGATATTTGAATTAGTAATTTCAATTATTACTTCTCACCCCATAGTCCATGCACAACCCGATGAGATGACCATTTCTTTATCCTTAATTCGTCATGTTTTAACAGTTAACGCTCTTTCCATGGTCAGGATTTTGCTTTTTGGTTATTAGACATCAATTTTACCTCAGTACGATTCTAATTCTAGAAAGTCAGAAAATTGTAGAGGGGAACTCCTATGCTGCAAAACAAAAACCTTGAGACAGAAAATAAAAAGTTATCACCTCAATCGGAGTCATGAACGTGAATCTGTCTGTGTAGGACTGCATTAATTCAAGAGGTCGGCCGGTAAATGCAGCATACATTTTGTCTACTTTCTGCATTCAATAACCATCGGAATGATGTTAGAACAGACCTTCTATTTCCTAAAATAACTATATAACATCCAAAGTATATGCCAGCCACAAAAGAAAGACAAAACATCAATTTAGAATATACTACTAGTTGCAATATGACTACTTTTTTCATATTACATAAATGGGTCACATGACTTTGGATTGGCCTCCACCAACATGACACTCAGAAAGGTTAGCAGAGGAAATTTTACTTATGAAACTGATGACAGCATGACACCATGACACCTTATACGCAGAAGTACTCAAGTGAACGGTGATAAACGCATAACGTAGTTCAGAGATTCCGGTTTTATTTCATGTCCAATAAAATCCACTTATAATGATAGATCTATGTGGCAATTATACGAGAGCTATTTTTACTTTTGATCATAAGCTGCTAACAATAGATGAACATAAACTCACTTGACGTATACGAACTGCTTCGGCCACTTCCCGTCTTAAATCAGTTATTTCACCCTGGCAAGACAAAAGGAATGATTAGGCCCATGAATTGCATATTCAGCCGCAAAAAGCAAATTCAGCCATACACTGCTTCATTTATATCAACATGATGTTGAAAAGCAAAATATCAGCACAATCTGCGAAGTCATTGTAACAGCTGATGATTATTCAGTCTCACCATCGTGTTTGACAGAACTCTAGCAACGATTCACATTATTCTTGCTATTCTCATTCTACTTCATATGTGAGAATATATATAGCAGGCCAACAAGACATACTCAACTTAGTAGCTAATTTCATTAAGGTATAGCAGACAGGACTTTTCTAATTCCAATTACTTATTAGTCAATCTGTGAAAGAGGCATTCACAAAGTCTACCAACATATTGTATGCCACCCAATATAAAATACAAGCTTGGTCAAGTTAGCAGTAATGCAGTCTTTATTTATCATTTTGTTTTTCTGTAAAGGCAAAGGAGCAGTGAGACCTGTTTACAAATGTGACGAGAGCTCGAGATGACAATATGATAACCCAACCATTCGTCTAACCTATTATCTTATCTACTCCTTCAAAGCTGCTAAAGAAAAAGAGATATATATCTTACTCCAACACTAAGTCGTGGTTGTTCCATCATTATCCGAGCATTTGGCATGGCAAAACGCATTCCTTTTTCTCCACCGGCGAGAAGAAGTGTAGCACTGCCAGCAGAATTTCCAAAACATATTGTACTGACCCTTGGCTTTATCTGAGGTAAATTAATTGCAAAGACAACGAGACATGCATAGTTTAATGGCTGAGACCAGGAACTAAAAAACTCAAAACAAAGAGAAGCATAAGGAAATCATAATCTTACCCATGACATGCAGTCATATATTGATAAGACGGAGTATACGCTCCCATCCGGACAGTTGATGAACATCTATACAGAGGAAGCAAATGATTAACACCATTGGATCAAAAAGGAATTTAACACTCATTTCTTGTACAAAACACAGTAAGAGCTGAAAATAAATATGGACTATGGACGTGCCTTAATATCTGCTTCTTCATCAATTGAAGCCAACGTCATTAGTTGTGATATAATTTTTTCTGCAACATTTCCATAGACTGCGTTTCCAACAAAGATTGTACGATTTCTGAACAATACTGCCGTAGAAAGATCCATGGGTCCTCCTGGTGTCATCAATCCTGGCACGACCGGGGGATTATCCTTTCCGGCTTGAATTACACCATTGCTGAATGGTGAAGATTTTTCATTATAACGAAATAAGCTTCAGTTGTTAATAGCAAGGTACTAAAAAACCAGGATAAGATATCAATAACTCTTCATATCGTTCGTTGGACTTAGGAATCTTAATCTCATGACCATTTTTGCACATTATTGTCATAAACTGCTTACAGCTTTTCGGAAGCATAGTCACAAAAATGCCATTTCGAAAACATAGCTACTGACTACTCAAATCAGCACCTTCCTTGCCAATTCTATCAATGCATTACCATTACACTGTTTTCTAATCCCGTCTAAAATGACTTTCACCTGATTCTAGTTCATTTAATCACTTCACAATAATATAAAGTTCCTGCAAACAGACACTGAGCAGATGAACTTCAGAACTCAGAGTCTAAACACAACAGATACCAACAGGAACAAACTCGGATTAGAGTAAGCATAGCTTCTGACAACTCAATTAAAATGAGCCAGGATCAGCACTATCCTTGCTAATCCTACCAAAGTATTACGCTTACACTGTTTTCTAATCCATCTAAACCAACTTCCACCTAATTCTACTTCCTTCAATCACTTCACAATAATACAAAGTTTCTGCAAACAGCCACTGAATATTCGACCTTCAACTCTCAAAAGTATTAACACACTAGACATCAAGAGGAACAGCCCCCGGATTAGAGTAAGCATAGCTTGACAACACAAAACAATGAGCCAGGATCATCACCTTCCTTGCCAATTCTACCAACGTATTACGTTCACACTGTTTCCTAAGTACTAACCCATCTAAAACCACTTTTACCTGATTCTTATTCATTCAACCACTTCACAATAACCCAAACTTTCCGCAAACAGCCACCAAACAAATGAACTTCCAAAACTCTAACTCTCAACACACTATACACCAACAAAACAAACAATTAAACAAACCTCAAATTAGCATAAGCCTCACTTCGATCAAGCTTCAACTGCATCGGATTCGTTCTACCATTAAAACCTGGAAACAGTCAAAACAAAACCTATCAAATCATTATCACTACTTCACAGTTCAGCTAAATTTGATGAGTACATCGGAATTGTAACCGTACGCATACCAATTGATGAATAATTATCACTGGACGAGCTGCATAGAGCTGAAAATGCAGGCCTGGGCGACTTTCTAAAGGAAATAATAGAAATAATCGCAATAAGCACAGACGAAGAGTAGTGGATTGGATAACAGCAGAATTGTTCCGATATGAAGAAGGATGAAGAAGTACCTGTGGGAGAATGATGAGAAGCTTAGCTGCGTCGCCATTGTTGATGACGCCATGTTTGGAGGTTCCGAGCAGAAGATGGATAGAAGGTGGGAGGAGGATCCGATTAACCAAAGTACCAAACCAAGACGACACCGGTTTTCGACCCGTTTGTATTCACTTATCACTCCTTTTATTTTATCTACTTTTTTTTTAGCAAACTTTTATTTTATCTACTTGGCTTTCATTTTTTGTTTTTCTAGAACTGTACCCGAACGGCCGATTTCGCGCGATTGTTAAGCTAAATGATCTTATTTTGTTGAAAATGTTTTGGTACTTAGGGACATAACTTGTTAAGTGCGTATAAGGTGAATTCTACTTAATCATTTGACAAGAGCGTCAGGTAAGTTGCACCTAGTGTAACGGTGCAACCGTATCAAGCTAGGAGGGATGGGATAGTATATTACTGTTGTAACCTTAGTTGTAACCTGTAAGTTATGATAAATGTTCGTCTTTCGACCTAACCGAGAGTTATGTTTAAAATTATGCTTGAGCAACTCATTGTAAGTTTGTATAGTGCATTAGAGTTATTGTACACATCTTGAATGTATATAAATCTCTTGTATTGTACATTAGGGCTGGCCGGAGGTAGAATCCAATTTCTTTAAACAAAAATTTAAAATAATATATATTATCCCCTATTATATGAAGCAAAAGTCTTGATTGTCTGTCTTGATTGTCTACATTTTTTTTTTTTTTGGAAGAAGAATAAGTTTACAAAAATTATTATAAATCACAAAATAAGGATTAAAGATTTTTCTTTTTTTTAATAAAAGAAAAAAAAACGGAGAGACCAATAGGTTATGGACCTAAATTATAAGTTAATTGAGCTAGTTCAAGTAGCCTAGCCCAGATAGATTAATGAACTTGCAGCTTGCCCATGGGCCATGAGCCATGGGTAACATGCAGGGCCCATCTATGCAGTCATCTGAGTGGGCCTCCAGTAGCTGCAAAAATCAGTAATCCGCCAACTTTTAAAATTATTTAATTTCTTTTATTAAAAAAAAAAAAAGAGAGAGAACGTAAAGATTAATCGTAAAATTATCAGCACTTAAATTAGTTTGTGGTCGAGTGGTGGTTAGGTGAGACATTCCTGATCCGAGAGGTCATGGGTTCGATCCCCGCAATGGGTGATTACTTCTCCGAAATGGGTAATATTTCCTTTGTTTTAGAAATCCGCGTAGAACGATTGTAATTGTAATAGTATATATCTCAAAAAAAAAAATTAGCTTCTATTAATAAACTCATTTAATACGTACGTACTTAATAATAAAAATGCACTTAATTAATCTAATGGCGACATTTTTTAAACATAAGAGTAGGTAGACACGAAACAATTAACTAATATTAATCAAATATTAATCAAAGAAGTCAAAATTAATCATATAGGAATTCCAGGGACTCCATGTTGACTCTTTTCAGTCCGCAGATTACATGATTCCTGTAAGCTGTAACTCTTGTTTCTGCCTACGCTTTTTGGTGCCGACAAGGTCGGTCGGTCGGTTCATTCTCTTTATTCTAATTCGATTATGTTGAGTTCGCATGTAAAATTTCGAACTGCATTTAACTAGTTTGAATGAATTTGAATTAAACCGAACTGAATTATTGAAATTTAAAATTTCAAGTGCGTTAATCTTAAACTTAATTGAATGAAATTTAATAATATTTAACTGCATAATTAAGGAACAATTACTCATTTTATAAATGATGACACTAAGATGTCAACATTACAACAAAAAGTCAATAACATGAACATAGACCATAAGTTTTTATATAAGAAAAATATTTACAAAGATTTCACTAGTTAGTATTATAAAATAAATAGTAAAATAACATAAATCTCCATTCAGATGATTATGGAATCGAACACTCTTGAGCACAAAGTATTTTTAGTTGACACCAGATTACAAACGTTCGATTACATATAGATCTTGCATGTTGTGAGAATTTAGTAGCATATGAAATAATCGTCAAGAACAACGTGGAATCAATATAGGTGAACCGTGAACATACAATTTACCTAATTACGAGTTGAATTTTCATATGAGATGGAATTGTGACGATGTGTATGAACAATATGTAGTGGTCGAATTAAGTCAAAACTTGCAAGATTGCCAAGATTTTCAACATCCTTTGACATCCCATTTTCCCCTCACAAATAGGTGTCCCGTCCAAATTTGGTAAGACTTCAACAATGGAGAAGATTGGTTCGATGACTTATACATTATAATGCGCTTTTGAGCATCACAATTCACAAACAATGGTGAATTGGGACGAGATTACTACAAATGAGATATGATTATCTTAATCTAAGGCTATGAATCATGATTACCTTATTATGCTTATCTTCATCACTTCATCTTCTTTTGAGTGTCATGATTACATATTGATAGGTTGAAGATTTGTCAACCCACTTTCTAGAACCTACTTTTTGGCACCAAAAAATCTACCTAACATTTGACGTCTTATCGTCCAATCTACCCGTATTTTTATAGTGAGAATAAAGGTGACTTGGTTGATTGAAACGATAAGTAAAATTGGTTTAGTTTCAAGTAGATGTGAAGATGAGGTTCAACACATATACTGAAGTTTCCGAATGAAACCATAAGACTTGGTTTAGAGAACCCAGTCTTCATCTTCTTCTATTTCTCTTTTTCTGTTTATTCTTCTATGTACTGTTGTAGTGTTGTGACTTGTCTATTTGAGTATTATTTGCCATTTTCAGAGAGAAACTCTTCGAGCACTATTCTCACGTTCATACGATTCAAACTCGAGACATAACTGAACAAACTATAATTCGTGCTGAGAACTTTGTCATGAAGTATACTCTAGAACTTTTAACTAATACAACATGCATGTTTATAAATTTGATATCAAATTAAACCACTTGGAAGATCCCTTAACAGCTAGTTGACCATGGATCTAGATACCTTATGTCTTCACTAAAAGACATGATTTAAGGTAGTCTGCAGGTTGACTTATGATATGAGCTGTTAGGATTCCTATAAAACAAATTAGTAGGTTTAAATTTAATATCAAATCATTAAACTACACATATTAGCAAAAGGAGAGCTCTGATTGGCCCAAAAAAGTGATTGTTTTTGCTAGATTATAATGCACTGGATACTAGTCATCTGGACAGGCATGATCTGTACTTATGTATATGTCTTTTTAATATTTAAGGTCAAAGAATCAGTACCTATTTGAGAAAATGAAAGGGCAGCATGAAATGCTCCAAAGGATGAACAACTCTTTCTATTTTTGGAAGGTCAACGCGTGACTGCGTAAAATCTGAATCTTAACCCTCCATTTCCTCCGCGTTATAGAACTAGAGAAACATTATTTTCGAGATTAAGCATGGTCATGCAACAACAAAAGGACGTCTGGCCTAATACTCATTGATCACTTACAAGATAATCATAGGTTGCTCTAGCTAGGTTGTCAAACTTACTCATCTCACATTCGAACTTTCGAACTCCCTATTCACCCTTACCGTATATACCTTATCCCGAACTCCGAACGAATACTAAAAAATATCTTCATTAGAAGGTCAACGCGTAAGTGCGTAAAATCTGAATCTTAACCCTCAATCTCCTCCGCGTTATAGAACTAGAGAAACACTATTTTCAAGATTAAGCATGGTCATGCAACAACAAAAGGACGTCTAGCCTAATACTCATTGATCACATACAAAATTAATCATAGGCATGAGCGGAGCCAGAAAATACGTATGTGTGGTGCTATCTGCAATATGTAATATCTTTTCATATGA
>JAYMSL010003982.1:0-11665 GCA_036897195.1 Plantago coronopus | reverse complement strand
TAATCTATTCGTCAGCAAAATGAATTTAGCCAGATCGGCTAAGATCGTTGACAAAGGTCAACTGATTTTAGTGACGAATAGATCTATTCGTCACTAAAAATTTTAGTGACGGACCGTTTACTGACGAGGAATCTATTCGTCAGGAAATTTGAGCGATTCGTCACTAAAAATTTTAGTGACGAATAGATTGATTTTATTGACGAATAGATACGAATCTATTCGTCACTAAAATCAGTTTTTTTTGTAGTGACTTATGATCTTTACATTTTCAAATCCAATATGTTGTTTGATATAATAAATTTAACTAATCTACTTCTATGATACGCCTTTACCACCTTATAACTCCAAATACATCTATATACTGACCTTATATATCCAATCATGCCTATACTCAGTCTTTAATTGGAGTTATAAGGTCGGTATATAGACGTATTTGGAGTTATGCCTCCCCTGAGGTTTCAAGCTCGACCTCGTAGATGGATGCAATCAATTGCTAGATTAATCTGGTGAAAATGGATGTAATCACTTGCTAGATTATTCTATTGAAAATAATAAACTTACGAAGTTCAAAGCATTTGAAGAAATCGTGTAATACCACTCAAAATCTGGTAGATAGTGAAGTTTTGTGAAGGCTTCAAACTATTGGAACCGGTCACTCAGAAATAAGCATGTCAAGCTTTAACAACTCTTCACGACCTTTTGTTGCAAAATAAGAAGACAACGCCTCAACTCTTTAGTGTAATAGGAAGATTTATAGGTGAACTCAATATATATTTAAAGTTCAACAAAAAAACAAACGACTATAAATTTATTTTTCACTAAACAGTCTTAGAATTTTGAAATGTATCACATAGTCGTGAATATACATAATTTTTTAGAAATTCTTAATTTATAGTTTCGTTAGGACCAATATATATACACTGAGATTTCAAAAAATTATGATCTTATTATTATATTAATATAGGTCCAAATTTGTACTGGTCCCAAGTTAGGACTGGATAAATTATTAATTCTATCGAGATTATTAATTTATTGAGCATTATAGAGGTTTTACTGTATCTCAATCCATTCACTATTCTATTTTTTTTTTAACGGCAAAATTAATATATAAAAAGGGAGGGGTTAACGCTCAAATGAGTACAAAAGTGCAGGAGTTATGCACTTAGATACAGAAAAAAGCTTTCTCGCCAAAATGTCAGGGAAACAAAATTCTTGAATTATAATATGCGAAGAAAGCGTATAACTCGTAAAATTCATGTTCAACTCATAAAAATTTGAGTATCGGGCAGAGTATATATTGCTACTAACTTTTAATGTTAAATACTCCAATGCATATTTATTATGCTACATATAGAGTAGATTGCTGTGTTTTGTGTTATTAATGTTAATCTCTATTTATATTGAAATTCTCTAAATGTCAACTTTGGGAAATTATTGCATAATAGGCTTTTAATGGCCATTTGAAAGAGTTGCCATGAATGCAAAATTCATTAAACAGACCATGTACAATTTGTTTAATTGGAATTTATTTCCATATCTTTTTGAAACCCTTCAATGCTTCCATCTTAATTGAACTCGATCACCGTTTCCGAAAATTCACGTATTTTACAGATTTTTCAAAATTTTAGTGTACCCCCACCCCCACCCTAAACATATTTCCTGACTGTCCGTTTTAATTTGAAATTCGAGCGAACCAACTCTTATTTTAACGTAGTACATATATAATCAAATATATACCAATAATCTATTATCAAATGAATAAAAATATTTGGTATGATGTTGTAGATCGGTATAACATATCAAGTAACATTCAAGTGGATGAAAATGATATTTGAAAAAACTCCAAAAGTGCAGTAAGTTGTTGACAAGATAAGCAAGACCATTGTGATAGAAGTGAGAAGTGAGATCTGTGGAATGCTGCTGCTGCATATATTTGAATCTGAGAGAAGTAGTATGTATATATTCAAATATTCTCAAACTAGAAGATACTAGTTCCCAAAAGGTAATCCTGGTTAGTTTAATCTTTATTATGTAGTTTGTGAGTTGTTAGGTGCGTGATGGGAGCCTAGGCTCGGCTCGGCTCCCAATGTAAGAAAGAAACAAGTGGTGTTGTTCTTTTGCGTGGTCTGGTAATGGTTATACCTTTTGTCAGATCAGATGAATGCCACATTACATAATTATTATAGGTGTCTCTTTGCTTTGCTCGTTAGGTAGTCGAAACTTTATTCATTTTTTATTTTTAAGTATTTCACAAAATTTAATTTATTACGAAATTAGAAAAATTCTACCCACACACAAATACTTAATTTTAACATTAACAGTACTTATTTATCACTATAAAGTAGTAACACATCGCACTTGTTTTTTCATTTACTCTATTGTTTTAACTCATTTTATAAAGTATGTATTTATTTTAGTGGGTAAGATTTTCAAGGAGTGATATCTATGTGCATTTCATTTGTCACTTTCATTTCATGTGTTATGCTTTCTGCTGCATACACGTGATTTGCTCAGTCTCACACACACATGCTCATAATATCATACATTATTCTACACTCCAACTTTTCAATGTGGTCTCATACTATTTTATTAGCTCCGATCCGTCTGTACTAAACTTCACATATTGAGCGAATATACAAAAATAGTGTGAAAGATAGAAAGTTCGATATGAAATGTGCGGGCGGAGTAACAACCTTTTAGTAAAATTTTAAAAAAATGAAGTATCAAATTTTATGTAACAGACAAAGAAGCAAAGAAAAATTAACAACCATAGCCCTGAGTTTGTCAAGTTTGGTTCACCTAAAAAACCTCTGTTTGTTTTGGTATAATATTGCAGTTTCTGTTAAAAAAAAAAAAAAAAAAAACAACAACAACAAAGACAAATCTATTGAAGGAAAATGTTATGGAACCTAATTTAAATATTCAACTAAAAGTAGCCTGTTAAGTAATAAAATATTCGACACTCATTAAGGTTTATAGGTTATGGAGATTTTTTTTAACTTAGAAATAGTAGTTAGAGTTTTGATAATGCAAAAACTCAATTAACAATAAGACTTTAACTCAATCTCAAATTCAAATTGAACCGTTTAAATTAACTGAACTCCTTAACCGAGTGTCAATCAGTACCTTTTGCAAGAAAAGATCCCGTCTCTCCCTCAAATAATCATTCAGACAGGTTATATCTGCAAAAAGCACGATCAACACCATCTCGATTCCAACTCTTAGATAGACAGACGGTCTATCATAAAAGCTGCTCTATTCGGAACTAAAAATAGTTGAGGGGCTCACAACAGAGAGTCTGGATTGCAGTTGTAACTTGTATAAACTCCGAAGGCATCTGAGTTCATAGTACAAATTACAACTGCAATTCAAAATGAGACAGCAACAAATATAATACAAAAAAATTAGAACTCCAAACTTTTCCTACATAATGTCATAAATTTACCACAATTCAATGTCAAACTTGGACGAAAACAACTTCCTACATAATAACTGAATCATAATATGATACTTGAAGCTAGACTTCTTTTTCCTTTTTCCAAAATACCTCAGCACAATTCAGTGTCGAACTTCAGTGAGATCCCCATGCTAAATAGCTCTTGACACAGAAGCTTGGCTCCATAAGGCACATTTGCCCGTACAATGTGCTCTGCAGACTCGCACATTTGACAGTAGGGCCCACGGATCTTCTTGCTGCCCGGGACTTGCCGAAGAACCACATTTGCCATGTTTTTGCACTTCCTGCAAATGTGCATTTGAGAGGAGTCACTGAGCGTGAAGAGCCGCTCATGCAGGTTCGCTGATGCACCATGGGCAATCAGACAGTCTCTCTCCATCTCACCAAACTTGATCCCGCCGAAGCGCTTCCTATCTGCCACAGGTTGACGGGTGAGAGGATGAACTGGACCAGTGTTCCTGAACTTCACCTTATCCTCGGCCATGTGAGTGAGACGTTGATAAAATGTTGGCCCCATAAAAATCAAGGATTGAATCTTTTCGCCTGTGCGTCCATCATAAACCCGCTCATCTCCCCCTCCCGAAAACCCAAGTCTGCCAATCATATGCATTTAGATGATTAGGACATTGCACAAATATAGATGGACGCAGCAAGCATGTTTTTAACCGATGTGAACCAGTTCATCACAAGCACTAAAATAACATGTAATCTTCACCAATATAATATGGAAAAATATTGCATATATTTTCCCCGAAATTTGCATACCTACGAAGCTGGGCTGTGATATCATCAACCGATGGTGCAGAGAACGGGGTTGCATATTTTATAGCACCTCCAAGAGCAACACCTTTGCCCAGAGCAGCCTCTAAAAGTTGACCAGGCGTTTGCCGAGAAGGAAAAGCATGAGGGTTGATAACTATGTCAGGAACAATTCCTTGTTTTGTGAATGGGAAGTTTTCTTGAGATTCCAGGAAACCCAAGACACCCTTCTGCCCATGCATGCTTGAAAATTTATCTCCGAGACAAGGAGATCGAATCTGAAATCCAGGAACAAAATAGTAACAGATGAGAATTAAGTGAATAATGCAGCGATTACACTCCGGCATTACCGCACTTCACATGAATCACAACTACAAAAATAATTTGATTGATCCCATTCTTCTATGAATAACCAGATCATGTTTCTATGAGAAACTCAAAAGCTCCCGATACTAAGGCAATGAATGATCAGAAAGTGGGAATGAAGCAGACTATGCTTCTGATGTCTAAACTGCAAAGCATTAAAGAATAACAGCAGAAGTGCATTCTTTTGTTGTGGAATCCTTAGATTTCTTATTGAACCACACATAGAATTAGGTAGGACTCAACAAAATGATCGACCACCAGTGACCAGTGACAAGTGAATAGTGTAATAAACAAATTCCAGGCATTTAATTAGTGGCAACTGGCAAGGCATTATAATTTAATTATACAAATACTTTATAGAAGTACACCATCTACATTATCACTGTAACAAAGCAATATATTTCTTGAATAACAGTTTCTTCTAGTGCTTACAGCATGAAAACTAATAATATACTATACTTCGTCCCATCTATCATGAATACCAATTTCTTCCCGTGCTTATTATTCGAAAACCCAGCTTTTGTTCTTAATTGGAATGATTTCCCGATCTAATTAGACGTCAAAAGTAGATGAGCACTAAATTAACATGGGAACTTTAGCTTGAAACTTCACGGAGCCCTAACTTAAGGCAAAAAAACTCTATAACAATTGATCTGTGACCCCAACATAACTTGTTAAAACATTGTGGTAGTGACAAATCATGTGATCCCATAATCCCACAGAAGATGGCAGGGTCGATAGATGAAGGGTAAAAACACCGACACCATTAAGAGCATTGAAGCAGAATTAGATAATAAACTAAACCAGATTGCTTAATGCACATCAAACATAACCAAGTGACTACACTACAAGAAGACAATTCATAGATATTACTTTACAGAAAGTTACCTGTCTTAATGATACCACGGCAAAGTTCTTGCCCTCGTCATTGGCAGAAAGCACTACTTTATCCACCCGCCCTCTTTCTGTGTGCTTTAATTTGATGCTGTGGTCAATTCCAGATGCAGCATGCTTCCCGATGACGATGTCACCTGTCACCAGGTTTGCACCAAGCCAGGGAAAACCATCATCGTCTAGGCTGTCTACCCGTCCAATCTTACTCTCAGTTTTTCCAAAGTTAATCAGCTCATCAGGCTTTAGCCTTTTACCCGGTGACTCAGAGTTGTCAACTTCAGACTTATAACTCCTGATATGTGCAGTCTTGAACATACCACGATCCAAAGAAGAGCGATTCATGACCAATGAATCCTCTTGGTTGTAACCAAAATGAACATTCACGGCTACAATAGCACATTGCCCATTATAAAACTCTGGATGTGGTATCATTCCCTTATGATGCTCTGAATACTTTGACTTTCCAAGGGAATCTGAAAGCATGGTGCGGAAGAGTGGTCGTTGGGGATAAAAGAGTTGATGGGTGTTCGTATCGACTCTGATGCCAGGATTTGTTGTCGTATACCCAATGGCTTGTTGTGAATGTTTCTCAGACTGGTAAAGGACTCGCCTGGCATGGTCATGATTAGCAAAAGGGATGATGCCACAGCTTAAGCCCAGTAAATATGATGCGTCAAGTTCACAGTGTGTGTATTTTTCAGGCTGTTTGTCATTTTCAGCTGCCAGGGATCTTACTTCCCAAGCCGTTCTTACATCTTCTTCTTCTTCTGGTCCGATGAACTCTATTATCCCTTGTTCCAGAAGTGATTCAAACAAGAACTCTCCTTTCAAGTCTTTAATCTTCTTTAAATTCCGAACCACCAAAAGCGGTCGAAGTATCCTTCCAGCATCAGCAAAAATCCTCACCTCCCCATCATGCTGATCTCTTTTAATCTCAACCTGTAGAAGAGAAATATGTTTCATGAAGAGATCTTAGTACAATATAACTCAAGTTGTTGAAAAGAACAGAATATTACTATGAGCTAAAGCACAAACATCATCACATTTATGTGAAAAGACCAGCCCGGTTTTAATTTGTCATTCTTTTCCTCCAATATGGATTAATACTTTGTGTAGACAATTGAACATCAGATATAGACCTCTTCATACTGGCCAAGAAGGAAATACTACCAGCTCAAATGTTAGTTTACCATATATTACACTATCTACTTCTGCTTATTAGTTATTACCATGAAAGATTAAACTAAAGTGCAAAATAACCTGAAAAGGAATGTCCTTCCTGCGGCGTTTCCGCCTTAGCTTTGCAACAAATGAAGAGGAATCTTTACACATTCCAATCCAGTCCCCATCAAGAAAAACTTTCTGCTTTCCATCTAGCAAATTTGAAGTGTCATCGCCCAACTTTTCCATTCCACACTCGATGAACTTTCTAAGAAGGTTCTCATGTTCCAGAACATTTGTACTGACAATGCCCATACTTGCCAGATTTTTAACCAATCCACAATTTTCTCCATCTGTTGTAGAGAGAGTACAGATCTTACCCCAGTGAGAAGGATGTCTGTATTACAAGCCACAACAGCTGTCAGATACTCGTGTAAACATTAAAATCATAGATTACCAAAAAACATCTTATCACAATAGATGCTACTTCCAACATTGCAGCAAGTAAACATCATCATCATATACACTAATAACATAACATCAGGACATTGCCTTCAATATCACTGTCAGTAAATTGTTTACCCGTCACAGCTTACATGTAAATTTGTAATTTCTATGAATTGACGTTGTTTCAAAGTTTATTGGTGAGTGGATTTCGAACCAAAAAGACACGGTAAGCGAAAGAAGAATTAAGCGTGAAAACAAGAATCGGCTGTCAGAGAATCTGATCCTGTATTCATCTGACTAGCGAAAGAACTCCAGTATGCTGAATTAACGGAAAGAAGAAGTGCAGATGTTGCACATAGAAACTGCATCTACTACCATTTTCAGCAAGCAATAGGTGGCTCATGAACTGAATAGAAGCATATGTATCCTTATGTAGTTAATTGCATATATGTATCCTGTTCTTTATTCATCTAATTTGCAGAAGCATATGTATCTAATGTCTAATTACTTAATAAAAGGAAGACCTCATAGGAAACCTGATGAAATGAGATGAATAAGATTCTAGACACAACTTACGGGTATCTAGCATCACCAACCCTTCCTGTATATGAAACCTGTTGCCGAGTTTTTCTCATATCAGCAGTTGCCTGCAACGGATTTGTGCGCCTGATTGTAGCAACTACACCAGAGATCCTCTCCATTCTCTTGTAAGGGTGTGACCAAGCTCCAGTGGAAAAGGCTCTAGAAAGACCATTAGTGATTATTGAGGCATCCAAATAATGCTCAATTGACCGGACTTCTCGGTCTCTGTAAAGATCCTTTTGTATAGCTTTAGACAATCGCCTCTCAGCATGCTTAATATGAACTCTTAGTTCTCTCTCAAGTAACTCACCTGCCAGATCCAACCTCTTATTCCTAAAATCATCTCGATTATCAACTTTCCGGCGTCCCTTGTATGCCTCCAATAGACACTTCGTCATATATGCAAGGAATCGAGCCTTCTGACCTGGGCTCTGGAGGTTCGAGAAGAGGTAGGTCCTGATGCAATCCTCAACGGATTCTGTGGGTGGAAATTTGCACTTCTGCATAAGCTCCATCATGTAGTTTTCAGCAATATCCTTCTTCCGGAAACCCTCGCACTTTTTGTCAGCATCATAAATTGATGCAACAAGTATATTTGAAATAGTAGAATCTTCTATGTCAACATCAATCAACTTTACCAACTCTTTGTCATTTGAAACACCTAGTGCAAAGAACATAATCCAGATAGGAATTTCCACCACAGAGAAGTAGATAGTGAGGATTTGGTCTCCTCCTCCAATTACATTTTCCTGCCTAGGGACTAACTTAATGTACACCCGTTTTCTTTTTGAAATTGGACGGTATGCAACTGTCCAGGCCGGATCCTTAGCCACCCAAAGTCGTTTTAGGCAGATTTGCTCCTGAGCAATGAATGTCTGAAGAAAAAAGGTCGAGAGCAGTCAATTAATATATTTAGATAAAATCATCCTTTCCAAGTATGAAGAACCCACTTTATTCAGCAAAAATAGCAAATCAGGTCTGCTGGCAATAACTGCCAAAGATGACACAAAGTGCAACTTATCATTCCCTACTAAATTGTGTGGAAAGCATTTTGTATTGGGATGTCTATGGTAAAAAGGAAACTACATCTGGATAAAGGAATACTGCACCAAGTTTGATATAGAAAGGAGTCCAAAAAACACTGAGAAAGAGAGAAAAAAACAAAAAACCTATGTACAAAGATTTTAAATAAAACAATGATAACATTACCCACTTTGTTGTTGGCTCCTAAATCTGGTGTCCAACGCACTGATTATAGTTCTTATTATATCTAATTCTCAACATCTAAAATACTAAAAAAAATGCTGCAGGAACTCTGACATAATCTCACCTTCTCAGCGCCCTTGACTATGAAATAGCCTCCTTGATCAAATTCACAATCAATGTTCTCTTGCCCACTCATCCAGCATAAGTCTGACTTCACCATAACGGGGAGCTTTCCAAAGGGAACAACACTTCGAAATTCATTCAACGTTTTCTTCTCAACAAATTCATCTACACCAGTTTTGAACTTGTCACTTCTGGAGCAACTCATGGTGTACACCTAGAAAGTTTGAAGGGAAGCACTTGAAATAAATCAATAAAGTCAAACAAAATGAAGCAATTACAAAGAGAGAAGGAATACAGCTGCTGTATCATCAGTGCAGACGGGAAAAAACTTTATAATTAGGATGTCACTGTCATCAACATAGAAGAAATAATGGGTGCATCTTTTTTAAGGCACAAGACCATCTCAGCGAGTTGAATTTTTTTATATAAAAGCTTATAAATCAATCTCAAAGTAGAAAACGGGGAATGCAACAAAAGTTCATTAATGCTGAGTTTTATAAGAGCTCTCAAGACAATTTTGAATATGGCAAGATTAAGAATAACTCGGAGAAAAAAAAAACAAAAAAAAAAGGAGGAGGAATTAAGGAAAAGAATCGCAAATCCAGATTAAGCCAACAAATCATGAGACATGTACAATTAAAAATCCAACCTCCGAAGAAACCTTATTTTGATTACTCTTCACAAAGTCAAAACAGATGAAACAAACAAAATGAACGGCAAGCTAAAGCATATGAATGAATGGCTACCAGCAAAAGCTATCTATTGCAAGTGAATACACAGAAGTCAATAACTGTATGGTCATATCAGTCTATATAACACTTGAATACTTGATACAGTCCATTTAAAGAGTGAACATGTAAACATAAACATATAGTCAACCAATTAACATCCAAACATTAAGATCGCAAAGAGCAATGTGAGCATAGTTATAGCTACAACCTCGAGATGAATTTCAACATTAATCCTGGAAGCATAGGTCATGTTTTGAAGACGTGCGTGGCGAGGATACATGTCCAGGAACTGTGCAGCACCCTCAACTGCTGCGAAGCTGTCACCAGTGTACAGTGTTGGCCGATCCAGAGTCACCTTCCCAAATTTGACAGATGCACGCCTCCATTCGTCATCCCCTTTCTTAGACGGATCATAACCGGGCTCTACAACAAGCTCTCCAATGGAGTCAAATAAATTCTGGATCCCATATCGAATGAAATCATTGTATGAGTTGATCTGATGGCTGATCAAACCATACTGCTCGAAGAATGCTATCGAAGCCTTCTTGCAGAAAAGTTTCAAGCTCCCTGGGTTCAGATCATGGAGTGACATATTCTCGTCATCAGAGTCCGACCATTCAAACTCATCTTCGTCTAGGTCCATCCTGCTACCATTGGAAACCTTCCCTTTCCCACTACTAGACCCCGCTTCTCCAAAAATGTCCGGAATACCCATCTGTATCAGAGTTGAGATCAAATAAGTAGCACGCTAAATAATTGGAAAGCAAATAAGGAACTACTATCTGAAGTATAAAGAGGCTCCATATAACTAGACAAATCTTCATCCTCTCTAAAGATTTCTCTTAATAGAGATGGTTTGGATTTAGCATGAAAATCTAGACTCAGAAAATCATTTATTGATTTTCTCTATTAGGCTTAAGCATAATAAACAATAGATGCTCAAACATGCACAAGGCAGAAACCACCAAGCAGCATTTCCTCTTAATATCCAACAAATCTATTGAATTTTACTATACCTTCCATCAATCAAAACAAACCGAACAAGACTCAGAAAGGAAAAAACACCCAAAATACAGATTTGCTGCAAACAAAATTAAGGTTTGAGGCATTCAAAATCCCCTTTCCATACTCTCACCAACAAATTCAATTCTCTCCGCAACACCATAAACTAAACCAAAAAACAAAACAGCAGAAACCCCGTTTCCGTACTCTCAGCAACAAAACCAATTCTCTGCAACACCAAAAGCTAAAATCAAAAACGAAAACGATAAGAAGCACATGCACGCCTGAGTTTTTCACAAACAACACCGATTTCGTCAAGAATAAAAAAAAAACCACACATAGCATAAAACTCATAAAGAGAACGGAAAATTGGGAAAGCAACACACATTTCACCGAAAACAAGAACGAAACAGAAACATACAGTCGATCAGCCGATCGAAAACCAATTAGCCTTTGCAATTTGAAAAACCCTTGAAATTTGTTGAGCTTCACTGACTCAAGCTTTTACACCGAAGAGTCTTAAGTCTTAACTCACAGTTGGTGTGTGCATCAGTGAGTGGGCTGCTATACGACAAATGGGAAATGAAAACGGCCTGGCTATATTTGACCCATGGAGTAAATGTGTAACAATACTTATTTTTATCTTCTACTATACTAGCATTGTATACTCGGTTGTTATTTCTGAAAATGTCATGTACTAAACTACTAATACAATCGTATCGAATTCCCTCCAGAACATTTTTGAAACTATGATTTGTTAATATAAATGTAAATTAGAACAGTATTTCGAATTGAACTTGGATAATGTATGAGGATATAACCAGTGACATCCATGAAACCCTTGCAGTCAAATTTCTATTATCTCTTGCAGATTGTTGTGTGATTTTATGTAAAGATACTCCATCAGTTCAGACTATTTCCCGCGTGGATTGAAATT
>JAYMSL010003981.1:0-11668 GCA_036897195.1 Plantago coronopus | reverse complement strand
AAGAATGTGAAGGGAATAAATAGGAGTAATATTGGGGGAGAGTGGCACAAAACTCAAGTGTATTAAGTCTCAAAGTAGAGCAGTTGACCACTCAGTTTTTTTCGACTAAAACTGTGTTAAAAGCCCTTAACAGAGCACCTCTTGGCCACTGAGGCCGATATACTCTTACCCTTAGTATGTTACCAAGGACATAGTTGACCATTTGTTAAGGTCATTGGAAAACTGATATAGTAATCGTTATACTCAAGCGTACAACTACTACTATTACTACTAGACAACGTTCATCACTACTACAGCTGTATATATCTCATTAATTACATACTTTATACTTATACATACCACATCTTTGACTTATAAGCTATAATAATAATAATCTGATAGATAATCTGATAGATAATCAATACCACAACTAGTATAATTCTAAATTAAGGAAAAGAAATATTATCTGTTGAAGATAATGACGTGTGTTGCATGGAAAAAGTTGAAATGGTTGACGTCAGCAATAACGTTAATGAGCAGTATATGGTATTTATAATTCAGCGGCGGTGAGATTTGCAAGTATATAATTAGGAAGTTTAAAAGTTAATTGGGGGAGGAGTCACCGTCGTGGCTTTTGACGGGGATGCCCCCAGCCAATCACATCGCACGGGCGGGTCGGAACCGACCGACGAACCACCCACGCGCTAATTGTATAAGGACCTACCATCTCTTAACTTTTCATAATATTATGTGCAACAAATGATTTTATTTTGGATTTTTGGTATCTAACATGTTTTGTGGATAATCTTTTCTTCTTCTTTTTATTCTTTTTTTTTCAAAAAAAAAAGAAAAGAGAAAAGATCGAGTTTGAAAATGTTGAGAAAACAAAATAATATAATGATTTTCACATTTTAAATATGGTTTTACTTTGACACTTTTACTAAATTAATTCGTCCATCTTCCCTAAATGGACGAATGAGTTATTAAGTGTGAATTGTTCAATTGTATTGTAAAATAAATTAAATAACTTTCCTTGAAACTTTCAACGACCTAGTCCGCGTGTTTTCGAGTCCATGTATTGTGTAAGTGACGAAATGCCAATGTTTGTTGTCGTGAGTTGAGAAAATCTACATGTTGAGTGGTTCAAATTAAATACGGCTGGGAGTTTGCTTTTAGTCCTTCGGGGTATAGGATTTGGTGGACACCTTCGAAATGCCGCTATAGAATATTCATTTGGCTTTCAATGAAATCACCTACGTCTCTCTGTTGGGTGACGTGAAAATTAACCATGCGATTCACACTTATCAACTCCTCGACAACTAATTATCACCTCAGGGATGCTAGTCTTACTATTGTGGAGGATTCTGAACCCTCCTTCAGAAGAAGGATCATGAAATAATAAGAGCCGTGTGATACTCTTACTCGTACTTTAAAAACACATCATAATATCAACCATATCACAATATCCATCCCCACAAGTTGGTTCCAACTTTTCAATGCAATACACAAATTTAGCAAGGCATACTTTACTTCTCTTAACAAGCCAACTCCCTTTACTTTTCCAAGATGAGTGCATTTCATGACATGACCTCCCCATTGACCTTAATTAATCACAAAAGACTACAACTAGTTATAATTAATCACAAACTACTCCCACTAGTTGTAGTTAATCAAAGGTTAGCCTTAATCAAATCCTAAACTGGTTTCAACACATGTTCACTAACACACCCATCAACTTTTAGTAATGTAAATTGTCGCCAATCACCATATCTTCCTTAACCGCCACAAAATCTCAATTGTTAATCCCATTTGTTTAAGCTAATTACTTTACTAATTGCACCAATCAATCACGCAAAGCACACAGTCAAATATCTGCATGGCGGTTCTTAATTCCGTTCCAAATTCATCTACTGTTCAAGTCGACCACTTTATAATATTTATTTTAAAAATATATATTTATTTATTTATTTATTTACACTAATCAAAATAAATATATTTTTATATTTGTTTACATGCAACAGGGCCTCAACAAAATGAAAATGACATGCATATTTCTTTAAGGTGTAGCCTACAATTTTTAACAATATCATGGTTGTTCAATTGGGAAATTGAAAGGGACAATATATACAGGACCATTTAGTTGTTGTAAAATATACTCTTATAATACATTTTTAAATGAATAAAAATTAGATCTTTGTATATTTTACATAGATTTGTCTATTGGGGAAATTGCAATATGTCCTCCTTTTTAAATTTATTGTATCTGTATGATTGTAGAAAGAAGCGTATAATCTCAACTTATAAACGATAAGGTAATCGATCGGTTCGTCTTAAGGTGGTTTGCTAGTTGATTAGCTGCTCGTCATATTACATTTTATGAAACAAACTTTATTACAGCTAAATAACCTAGTGACTTTCCTTTTCTCACATTTTGTGGTCAATCATGTGCCAAAGTCTTCCGATGCAAAAATTTCCACGGAATAGAGGAAAAATTTGACGTGCGATCTCTACATGATAGAAGTATGATTTAGACTCGGTACAATTTTCAATAACGCTCACGAAGTAGTATACTTGTCCAGCAAACTCAGACAAGTCATTTCCAACGCAGTTTATCCTAATCTGTACACACTGAAAAACTTCTCGTTCATCATTCATTCCAAAAATATTGAAAAATCAATAATCACTTCCAACTTCGTAACTGTTATGAATAATAGTGTATTTTTTGTTGTCATGAACATAATTACCAACAGTTCAAACCTTGGATTCCACTCCTTGCATTTTTCCCATACAATAAATAAATTGGTGTAATTTGTTTCAAATAAGGTGTATAGGAAACGTAATCATTTTGCAATTTTCCAAAGACCATGATGGCATCACAAAAATCCAACGGCTGTTAATATAGTGAGTCCTTAACCAGTAAGAATGTCTTGATCTTGAATATCTCAAAACAAGCTCCTACATTCCAAGACTTTAACTATTGAAAACCCAATCTTGTAACTATAATTAATTCAATTTCCTACTAGAATTTAAGATGACACATTACCCCTTCAATTCAATTAATTTCAGACTCTGAACTGAACTGAATTCAAGTATAAATTTAAATTTACACAGACCACCTGAACTAAACTGAACTGAATAAATCTAAACCGAACTGAACAGTACAGAAATAAGATTAAGGTGAAGTGAATAGAGACTTAGTCGATCTCGACTGGTACGGTGTATTTATCAGTACATGATGAAGGCAAGGCAGGGACCATAATATAGAAGAAATTGGTGAATGCAAGTTGTGATAGTGGATTTCTGTTAACATTGACCCTTTACTTTTAATATTTGTGTTGTTTCTTGCTTGGCTTTTAACACGAATCTTCCTTTATTTTGGCATCACAAACAATTACAGATTGCATTGCTAGCCTATACCCAACCTGTAACCTTCCATTATTATATTTCCTACTTGTTGCCCATGTATATATATATACCTCTTCTCATCTCATGATCACACTTCAAACTCAAACTGCAACTGCAACTGCAACTGCATACTTTCCACTTTCCATTTCTTGCTACCTTCACTTCCAAGACTCTCTAGTTTATGTCTGCAGTTATGAAAACACGACGGGGGCGACGACACGAGCCGTTCTGGCCCGCGATTGTCATGAAGAAATGGCTTAACATCAAGCCTAAGGTGTATGACTTTAGTGAAGATGAAGTTGATACAGAGAGTGAAGATGATGGTATGTAGAGTGATTGAAAATCCATATTTCTTCTGTTTGTTGTTTGATTAGTCCTGTTGGGATAATAGTCATAGTACTACTGTGTAGTGAAATTGTAAAAAAAGACATCTTTTTTATGTTTGCTGTTTGTTGTTTGATTAGTCTAATTGTGCTGTTACTGTTTTTGGATCATTAGGTTGCTCTGTTAAGGATGATGAAGAAGAAGAGATACAAGAAGATTGTAGGAGTACAAGACACAGATTTCAGTCTGTGTCTTCAAGCCATCATCAAGCTACAGGAAGTAAGTTTCTGTTCAAGTTGTTTCATTCGAATTCGAAAACGTGACGAATTATAAATTGTGTTACGGGTCAATGTTGGCTTGCCTGCCTGGTGTTTGGTGAAAGTTGATGTGAATTAAAACGACGTTTAATCGATAAAGTTTCAATAAATGCGTTCATATGTTGCACTGTTGATGCATAGTTGTTAGTAGATTGAGTTTAGGTAAGATTTTTTTTACAGTTATGGCGATTAATCAGCACGAAAGCTCGATTGCTGACTAGTTTTCTTAACAGGGAGGTCTTCTGTAAAACAGCACCGGAGAGGAAAGTCGGAAACTTTGAGGCTTCAATACATCAACACGAAAGATGTGAGGTTTGTCCCGAAAGACGTAAACTTTGTAATTCTGTTTTTATCTGAGTAACTTTAGACTATAGTTATCTTGGCAGTTCTCTTATGTTAGCTTTACTTTCGTGCAGAGTGACCGTTGGTACCTGGAACGTTGCCGGTCAGATTCCGGATGATAATCTTGATATCGACGAGTGGCTCTGTATGCAAGAGCCAGCAGATATTTACATTCTTGGGTGAGATATTATGAGAATATGAGTATATGATCAGCTTTGTCATTTGGGAATCTTGTTACTACTACTTTAGACTTTAGAGTCATGTTGCTATAGTTGTTCCTGTTCATAAGGTATAATTGTATGAACAGCTAGCTATCTCACTGCTAGAGAATATCATACCTGGCAGTTTTTTGATGCTCAGAATGTTTGATTCTGATCCTGATTCTTTTGACAGATTTCAAGAAGTGGTGCCTCTGAGTGCCGGGAACGTGCTCGGAGCTGAAAACAGAAGGCCGATTCCCAAATGGGAGTCGATAATTCGCAGAACGTTGAACAGAAAGCCAGAGCCTGTGAAGATACATAAGAGCTTTAGTGCACCGCCCTCTCCGGTTTTTAGTACCACGTCTTCGACTTCAGACATACTTGCCAGCGTGGGTGACACTCCGGTACTAGAGATGCTAGCGCAGGAGCCAATCGACACTACCAATGATGTTGATCATGACATAGCGGTCATGAAAACGAACATGCAGCTGAAGAAGATATACAACACCAACTGGTCAACGAGATTGGACTGGCCGGAGCATTCGTTGGATGCAACTTCTCAGAATGTATCCTCTCGGTCCAAATTACGGAGAGTTTTCAGCAGTAACGCGAAGATTGGGGCAACATGGAACGTTGACAGTGTGAATTCAAGCCCTCCTAATTATGCATCAATTGGTAACTCCGGCTTGAAACGAATGCACCACAGCTCTGGAAACTTGGGGCTGATCTGCAAGCAACTGGAGGAAGAGGCTGAGGTTGTTGATTCACTGTCGGATGGGTTGAGTCAAATATCAAGTGAGGATGGAGACGATTCTTTTGCAGAGGTTTCTGAGGTCAAGGTCGAAGAACCACAGAAATCAAGTTCGCGTTCGAAGTATGTAAGAATCGTTAGTAAGCAGATGGTAGGAATATACGTGTCGATTTGGGTGCATCGGAGGTTAAGGAGACATGTAAACAACTTGAAGGTTTCTCCAGTTGGAGTTGGCCTCATGGGTTACATGGGCAACAAGGTAGCTTCATCCTTCTCTTTGATTCACTTTTCTTGATAAACATCTTTTCATTCGTTTTTCTTACTCGAAACTTCATATGGTTTTATACAGGGATCTGTTTCTGTCAGTATGTCCCTTTTCCAGAGTCGTCTATGCTTCGTTTGCTCTCATCTAACGTCTGGTGAGAAGTTGGGGAAGGAGCAAAGGCGCAACGCTGATGTTTCTGAGATTATAAAACGGACTCATTTCTCATCCGTCTTTGACATTGATCAGCCACAGACAATTCCATCTCACGAGTAAGTGCATCGTAGAATTTCAGTCCTTCTAGCACATTTCAGACACTAGGAACGGCCTTTTAAACCAGTCGATGAGTTCTTAACTATAATCTTAACTGATCGTGTCCAATGTTTCTGTGAACAGTCAGATATTCTGGTTTGGAGATTTGAACTATCGCCTCAATATGGTCGGCAAAGATGTAAGGAAGCTCGTCGAAAAGAAGAAGTGGTCTGAGCTTCTTAACAGTGATCAGGTATTGCATTAGACCACCATTTCTTGAGGTATTTTTGTTGCAACAGAGATGGGGTATACTAATATTGAATATCCTACAATTGCAGTTAACCAGAGAACTTCGAAATGGACATGTTTTCGATGGATGGAAAGAAGGCCCCATAAAATTTGCTCCTACTTACAAGTACGAATTCAACTCCGACAGATACGTTGGTGAAAATCCAAAAGAAGGGGAGAAGAAGAGATCTCCAGCATGGTGTGACCGCGTACTTTGGTTTGGGAAAGGCATCAAGCAACTATTCTACAAGCGAACGGAGATAAAACTATCAGACCATCGGCCTGTGAGCTCGATGTTCTTGGTTGAAGTTGAGATATTCGATCAACGCAAGCTCCAAAAGGCACTTAACTTTTCGACTGCAGTGGTGCACCCTGCCCCGGAAGTGTTCCTAGACGACGATTACGAGTGAAGAGAAGCATACATCTAATAGTTACCCTTAGATAGTTTAACAATAGAACAACACATGCAATTTTCAAATCATCTTTTCATTGATAGAGGAAATTGGACCTGTGATTTTTTCCTTCTTTTCTTCTTTTTACTACTCTTACAGAATGTGTATAGGATTGGTTTTTGGTTGGAAGTTTTGACACAGTAATGTGTACATGATTTGTTTTGTTAATGATATAGTGGTTAGTTTATACATATGAACTTGTCTTCTTAGTACAGTTTACCAAGTCCAATATGTTCTGAAAGTCTTGCAGATTCTGCAGACAAGTTGATTCAAACTCTCATAGTCAAAGTCATTATATTCCAATATAATGTCAGATGTTGAATAGTTTGATTGATCCAGAAAAGGATGTTTGAAGTGATAAGAAAATGGTGCTGACTCAGGATTCAGGACACTTGTTTTTTATTTATTTTAGAACCAGTCTTGTAATGCTCTGTTATTTTCAACTTAAGTGCAGTTCTATTCAGATCAGTTCAGATTTGGTTAGTTCAAATTTGTACTTCACTTCAGATCAGTTCCAAAAATCTCAGTTGAAAAGAACAGCGCCTAAAGAGTCCGAATTTGTTTTATATACGAAAAAAAGAGTGTATAACATCTCAGACACATATTTACCACAATTTAAAGATAACTAAAAACACCTATAATAATAGAATTTCCCAAAAATTCTGACTTTTATTTACATTTCCAATATATTTATAACTATAACCAATTATGGTCAAAACAAAGAAAAAAAGTCAAATACTACATTATTATGAAGACTGGTGGAGTATTTAATACTCCCACTTTTGGTTCTCAACTTCTTGTTGACTTGCATACACATTTTAAGAGTTAAATATACTTTAGTACCATAAAGGATTTAGGTCCTGTTCAATTCAACTTAATTTCAGTTGTGTTCAGTTCAGTTCAGTCCAGTTCAGTTAACCGTAACGTAATTTCAATACTGTATTCAGTTCAGTTCAGTTCAGTTCAGGTCCATTCAATTCAGTTCAGTTCAGAGGATTTCAGGTGAATTGAACAGGAACTTATATAATTATCATTGTGAGAAATTCTTAATTATAGGTTTATGAAATTAATTATACATCCGGTATATATTTTCAATGTTATGAATGGCAATGACGTGTGATCACGATAGAACCAAGGGCGGATGTACAAACTACTAAGGGGGTTATGCTGAACTTGCACCAACAAATTTTTATTCCCTCCCAATCAATTCAATGTTGCCCTCATAAGGATTATAGAACCCGAGACCACAAGACTTCATTAACTACCATTATAACATTTTAAACCCCCACTATTTAAAATTTCTAGATCCGCGCCTGGCTATGGGCAGCTTGTCCAGTTTGGGGCACAAACTTCTGAGGTAGTGATGTGTCTTTGTGGCAGGATGGAAAATGGAGTGCAGTGACTAACTGCATGAGAAGAAAACATTATGGCATGGTTGCCCAGAAATCCAGCAGGCTGGGACAATGAGAGAACATGGATGATGGATCACACAAGCAACTAATGGCAATGTGGAAGCACTAATGCTGACTATTGCAACTACAAGAGAAAACATGTATATAGCATCCGGAGAACTAGGAATGGTATTTGAATTAGTGTGTGCTTGGGACTTCTCTTGGATGGATATTCTAGTCTAGATGTCGATTTTTATATACCTCGGATAGATAAGAAACTCAGAACTTAGACAACTTGATGCTGCCCAAGTATAGAGTTTTGCACTTAACTTTTAACACTGAGATCATTGTTCCCCCTTGTACATAACATTCTTCAAGGATGTTAATACTTACTCTGGCATTTTCACTAATCACAAATAAAAGATCGCAAACGTGCTGATTTATGTGGTTTGTAAATGTAAAATCTGGCATGTGTTGGACCTTTGGATGGGATCTTCATCGACCATTCTGATCTGATCTTGAGTCATTATGTAATGGTTCAGCCATCGTATTTCAGTTGTAATTAGAACATCAAAGTCACCACAGTTAGATGGTATTTTACAGGTCATTACGGATCAAGTCAATATCAAATCAGGGCAATATCTTTGGTACATTTACATTCCAATATCATGGTCCAGAATTCAGATATAATGGTCCAAACTTCATTAAGTTCCTCAGAGTTTAGGGTCCAAGCTGATATACTGTTGCCACGCAAAGGAAGATTGATTATCCATACCAATATGGAGTGTTCATATCCAATTTTCATCACGTTTGTTTAATTCGGGTCCAAGAAGTGATAGCTCACTGATTTTCTGCTCCGGCGAGATTGACGGGATCATGAACGGACAGACCTGTTCTCAAAGGGGCCTTGCAGATACTAATCAAACCTACACCCCAATGTTGTAAAGGATAGAGCCTAGAGGAGGCAAGAAAAACAATATCAGAAACAAATCTTTTCCAGGAGAATAATCAATTCATGACAGTATGAACACTTAAGATTGTTAATCAGACGCAAATTACCCATTTTCACTTTAGATTCATCATACGCCTCCCCCACCGAGTTTACAATTATGCAATTCTTGAAAGTACTGAAGACTACAAAAATATGATGCCAAACATTTTGCAAAGAATCAGAAGAACCAAGCAAAAGCAAAAGAGAGTAGAAAACGTCCTGCCACCAAACCTCGTCCACCAATTCTCTAGTCAGTCTCGTTAGACTACAGAAATCTTACAAGTCTTTGTGCAAGTATATGATATTTGGAAAAAGTGAATTTTGTAAATCTCATTTTGCTAAGATGCAATTAACATTCATTCTAGTTTTCAGTACAAAAGATTGCTAGCTCTTTAAAGCAGAAGATCAATGACGGCTCAGATGCAAATTACCCTTTTTCACACAAGATTCATTGTCTGAATTGCTCCTTTAAAACCACACATAAAAGAAATCATTAAAAAAAAGGGGAAAACAAACAGAAAATTGTAAATAGTAGCGATCAGAACCTGTCGGGATTCAAGATTAACATCACAAGATCAGTGGATTGACAGACATGAATTCTATCGTCACATCGCCAATTTCAAATATTGAAAAGATCAAGATTCAACAAACAGAAAGAAAGTACTCCATCCTTCGGAGAAGTTTATCATTGTATTTTTAGTCAATAAAATAAGAAAAACAATCATTACATTGCAGACTGAGTAGTTGTAGTACTTTTTGGTGTGTTGTAATTAAATGAGTGTATAAAAATTGGGAACCACATGTCTAAAAATGGAAATGGAAAGATTTGTATTGGACAACGAAAAAGAAAAGTGGGAAGCTATTGACTGGACAGAGGGAGGAAGTAAGATAGCTTGAGAAAACAATCAATTCAACTAGAGGTAAAGATACCTGCAATCATCTCTAACACAGGTATCTTTATCCTATCTATTAGCTTGTGAGAGAGATACAATTGTGTTCGTCACTCACAGTATCTCATGCTCCTTGTCTAATATATAAGTAGATCATTGATCATACTCAAATGATACAATTCAACCATCAAATTCGGATTGTATTTTTCAGGCATTTCGGAAATATAAAGCCCTTTGAACTCAATATCAAATCAGGCCAATCTGGAGTTATTCACATTGCATATGCTTCAGAATACAGGCACGGCAGTTATAAATCCTAAATTACTAAACCAAGTATCAATAAAATGACTTCGCTTTTTGTGATTGATTGGAGGCATCAGTTCTCCAAGGTGAATAGCATCAAGGTTAATCAGACGCAAATTACCCATTTTCACTTTAGATTCATCACATGCCTCCAAACTTAGTTATCACAATTATGCAAATCATGATACCAAACATTTATCAGAGAATATTTAATCCAAAATGTCCTACACTATCGCAGAATGCCAAAACTCTGCAGAAAGGGTTTCTGACTACTGGAAGCTTACAAGTCTACAAAGTGTAAACTGTAATGTTCAAACAATTTCGACAAAATCAAAACTCAGGATTCATCCATGAGTAATCGAATATGATTTGTCAAGAAACATAGATCATAAAAAATTGAGTAAGAGAAGAAAGGCATCAGTTCTCCAAGGTGATAAAAACATCAAATGATTTCAGATGCACTTTACCCATTTCACAATGGGATTCATCGTCTGCCTCTCCATTAAAACCACATAAAAACATCAGACACTCATTCAAACAAAAGCAAAATCAAGAGAATTGTAAAGAGCGATCAGAACCTGTCGGGATTCACGATTAACATCACTAGATCAGTGGATTGACAGACATGAATTATATCGTCACATCGCCGATTTCAAAAATTGAAACAAATCGACATTCAGCAAACAAAAAGAAATGTTTTATCGTTTGAGAACAAATCAATCGAAATAGAAAGAAGAAAGCTCAGAACTTCTTAGAGGTTTGCGCCATCACCGACGCAAGCGTCTCCGGCACGGTTTATTCTTCCTCATAGCTAACATAATCAAACCAAAACTAAAAAAGAATCATGAAAGTAGCAGATAACGATCCTAGAAACAAATCTTTGTGTAAAACCAAAGCTGCGGGATAAGCTGACCTGAATGATGTGTTGGAGGAGCGATGGCGTGGGATTTTATAGTGTTCTGAGACAGAAACCCTTTGGAGTTTATGACGGCGGATAAATAGAAACCCTAATGCTATTGAATTTGGGAAGTATTGCGTTTCCGCCCCTTTTGAATTTTGTTTCTAGCAGATGCACCCTTTACAGTTATTTCATTCACATCAGTTTCCCTATAAAATTTATCCTAAAAATAATTTTAACTCATTCCCTATAATATTTGTAACTCATATTCATTAATTTGAAAAAATTAGTTTCCCTATAATATTTGTAACTCATATTCATTAATTTGGAAAAATTAGTTTCCCTATAATATTTTCCTATTTTAAAAATGTGGGAGAGATTTGAGTGCAAACATGAGAGAGAAATTAAGTTTAGGAGGAAAAAGAATTCCCACATGAACAAATTTACACCCGTGCCAAAATTTTTAGGGGACTTAGAGCATTCACATCAGCTCACCTAAAATGGATTTTGTGCTTAAATATTGGCACAAAATCGAGAAAAAGTGAAAAAATGCAGTGCAGCAGATTCCCTAAATTTGATGGGCCCGCAGGAAAAATTTAGGGAATTCTTTCCACATGCCAAGA
>JAYMSL010003980.1:0-11673 GCA_036897195.1 Plantago coronopus | reverse complement strand
CCCCCCCCTCCCACCCTCCTTCCCCCCCCCCCACTCCCCCGCCACTGCCGCCCGTCTGCTCCGCCTCCCGAGCCTTCCCCTCCAGTCACTCCGCCTCCCCCAGCCTCACCCTCCAGTCACTCCGCCTCTGCCTCCCACACCCTCATCCTCCACTGCTCGTCTGCTCCAGCAGCCATCCAGTGCTCGTTTGCTCCGGCTCCCTCCGCCTCTTCCCTCAGCTCCGGCACCCTCTCCTCCTTATTCACCATTGAGCTCAATCTGTTAATTTTGATTTTTTTTTATGTGCACCGGTCCAAATTCTGTCCGGTCCTCAGTCCAGGGAATTTCTTGATTTCGGTCCGGTCCAAGTCTTGGACCGATGCTCAGCCTATAATCACAATCAGCAGACAAAAAGCAAAAAGAAATGAAAAAGGAAAGGAAACCCCACTAAATTACAATACTTCAGTGTAACGCATATTAAATTTTCATCCAGCACTCCCTCATACGAGTGACGAACAGAGAAAGGTGAAATTCGAGAATATTTCTAGAGCTCTTCGGGAAAGCTCGCAAGGGTTTTGCAGACGATCGTCGGCGGTTGGTCCGAATGGACAGCTCTATCTGTTGTCACGATGGCAACATCGCCGACCTCATAAACAGACGAACTCTCAATTATCACAATGTATGTTTTCTAATTTTGGGAATTCAATCGAATTTTCGTTGTATTCAGTTTTGTTCTGCTGATTCATTACTCCGTTTGGCCTGATTGTAAGACATTTCAGTTTATTATTACTTGTTTTGAGCATTTTTAGTTACCCATACACTACGAATTACAATTGAGAATGCTGTATTAGTGTGTTGTGCTCGCGCGGTGACGTTTGAAGTATTGATTATATGCGATGTTTTATTATGTTAATTGTAACAATAAGCTGGGAGCATAAGCCTTCTGCTTTTAGTGAATTAGAAATTTTGCTGTTGGAATTTTTTATTGGTTTCTGGAGAGGAAAATGCAGGCTAAATCCGCCCACCACTACGGTCAGGAAACCTGCACAAACCCTCCTGCTCTGTCATTCATCTATAATCTACCTTATAGTATTTAATTCCTTGCACGGAACTCCGTTTGTGGAGAGTGGAGTACAATTGTCATAATTATCGCAGTTCGCGCAAAAGACACAAGCATGTTCTGAGGCGTTGACCACTTGACTGTAAATTTTTGTTAAATTGTTTCTGATTTTAGTGTCTTATGCCTTAAAATTGTGGTTTTTAATTTATTTTTTATTTCATAATGCAATCATTAGCAGAAATCTATCTAATAAATTCATGTGCACCTAGCATGGTTATATTGATTACACATGCTATTTGTTCGATTGGTATATGGTTTGTTTAGGAGTGTTGCGCAATACTTGTGCTCAGGTAATGCATACATTTCTTATTCACAAAAATTTATGTTGCTAAAAAATTCTGCAGGACCTAAATCGGGATCTTCAAATGCACTCCTCACTTGTTCAAAGGCTGTCTCTGGAAACCGAACTAGCGGTAATAATATTTGTGTTATCCTAGTATCTGCAATAGCTTTTATGACTTTACACCACATTAGTTTCTAGATGACCTCATTTCGACAAGTTTTTTTGCAGAATAATAGATTTCCTTTGGTTATAAATGTTGTAAGTATATATTTATTGATACACAGTTGATTAACAGATGGCATCTTTCTCGGTTATATGTTCAGTCTACAGTAGAATATCATGGTAGTTTGTTGTCTACATGTAAAAAAATCTAATCAAATGTGACCGTTGACTTGCAATACAGTAGTTACAATGTGGAACTTTCAAGAATAGTAGTCCTTAAGACTTTTGAGTCTTATCATATAAGTATATTTTACGCAACTGGTTGACAGCCTTAAAATAAGTTTCTTTACTGTAATATACGGTGTCACAATCAATTTGTAGAATAGACCTGATTCTTTGAGATAATTGTCAAAGTTTGATGGGTCTGAGTGTTGATACTGGTTCAGTGTTGATGCACTCATGGAGTACAGTAAGTCAGTGACAGTATAATCTATTTTATGGCATGTCTGTGTTTACATGTGGATCTGAGTTGGTTGATCTGTGTGTAATGAGAAATTTGAATGGACTGTTTGGTATGGCAGGGACATCATAGCTGTGTGAATGCTGTGGCTTGGAATACAGCTGGCTCGCTATTGATTTCAGGATCCGATGATACTCTAGTATGATTTCAACATGACTTGTGTATAGCATGACCTTAATCTAATGGATTTACCCTTGCTCTACTTTGGTTTGATAACAAGTTTATTGGGCCTATCACAGGAAAAAGCTGAAATTTGTTAGTATTAATTAATATGTTTGCATAGTAGTACTAAAAGAATTAACTTTTGATGTTAGATGTATCCAGAGGCTCTTTAAAAATCAGTTTTCTAGAACAAACTGGGAGGATGTAAACTTGGCATACTGCTACAATTAAATGAGTATATCAGAAAATTTGGCCATTCGTAGGAACAACTTACTATAACTAGTACATCAACAGAACTTGGTATTATTATATTAGACATCCCTTCATGTTGTTGTACTATATGAAACTGCAGAAGGTTCCGTTCTACTTGATTATCCTTGGTAAACATATGGTATTCTGGTGACTCTGCATTGCAACTCAACTATGGAGAATTTCACTTGTCAATAATTTTGAAACCCACCCACTGATCTTATAGTTTTGATTTACTTGAAAGTTGAATGAGTGTTGTATCTCATGGCTGCTACTTATTATTATTTCATTTTATTAAAAGGGAATGGTTTTGGTTATCTAGACTAGAAGTAGAACAGGATTGTAGATTTACATGATCAAGGTGTGATGAGAGAAAATGGATGAATACTTCAAAACAGAGCGATAGAAGAGTAATAATGTGCATATACAATCTCATAAATAAGAGTACTTTAGTAATACTTGCATGGACTGTAAATCTAAGATAATTGGCAAAGAATAAAGACAAGAAAAGAAACGTATGACTAGGAGAAAATACAAGATGACAATCTTATCTGATGTATTTTTGGTTGAATAATCTGAACTTGACACCTCTATTGCAGCTTAACATTTGGTCTTACTCGAGCCGTAAACTTATACACTCCATTGAGACTGGTCATTCTACAAACATATTCTGTACAAAATTTATTCCTGAAACTTCTGACGAACTAGTTGTTTCCGGGGCTGGGGATGCAGAGGTAAATTTCAGTTGTGGCATTCACTTGTAGAGCATTCATTCTGACTCCCTTATTATACTGTGTCTCTCCAAGTAGAAGTTGTTTATGCTCTGCAGGTTCGCCTGTTCAATCTATCTCGTTTGAAGGGAGGAGTGGAGGAGAGTGGTATTAATCCATCAGCACTTTTTCAGTGTCACACAAGGAGGGTCAAGAAATTAGCCGTAAAATCCTCTTTCTGCCTCTTAATGTGATGATCTGTTAATTTGGATGTTGCTTATAATATATGTAATTGTTTCCAGGTGGAAGTTGGAAATCCTAACGTGGTGTGGAGTGCCAGTGAAGATGGAACGTTGAGGCAGCATGATTTTCGTGAGACTGCTTCATGTCCTCCTGCTGGCTCCTCCCATCAAGAATGTCGTAATATTCTTGTCAGTTGAAAGTCCCTATACTTGTTTCCCATCTTTTTACTTGTTTAGCTCCTACATCAGCAATGTTTTTTTTTTACGCGTTCTTACCCTCTGGGGAATTATGTGCCATCATTTATTTGTGTTTGTGTTGAGTAACAAGATGTTAGTAAAGTACAATTTTCTCTCTGTAGTTTTAGCACCTGATATTGATAATTGAAGTAATATGCCTCCAAACTTTTGTCATGTAGCACCTCACCATATGCAGTGAAATTATCCAACATTTGTTTTGCCATCTGAAGAAAAATAAACTAAGACTGACAACTACGAGGCAGTTCTCCTAGATAAACTTTTCCCCGTTTGAAAAAATTTCAACTAGTCTTTTAGTGTCCTCATCTGAACTCATAGCTTCCATTCCCTTAAAAAATATTGAAACTGTACCTTCTCCTTATCATATGCTGCTAATGCCATCTCCAATTTATGCATCAGATAGTTGAATAATACTAAATGTACATAGCCACTGTCCTTTCTCTTTCTTTGATATTTGAGAAAATTACAGTGTTTATTTTAAGTTTACATTACCAAATAGTACATCTCACTAGTTTTATTCCAATTTAATTAGGTGGACTTCAAAGTAGTCTCGTTCAGTGAAATTTGATAAATGGTTCACACCCATTAGTGCTAATTATTTACCATCTTTAGTAGATAATGACTAAATAAATTAATTTTACATCATAGTATCACTTCTCTTAGACCTAATTAATTACTATTGATTAAATATTAACTACATATACTATCGCATCTATTGGACTTAATAATTAATTACTGGCTAATTAGACATTAACTATATATATTATCTCATGTAACTAGTCATATAGCTAGTGGTGCTAGTGCTCATGTAACTAGATGTAACTAATTATGTAACTAGTGAGTGCTCATGTAACTAGATTGTAACTAGTGAGAGCTCATGTAATTAGTCATGTAACTAGTGTGAGCGCATGTAACTAGTCATGTAATTAGTTTTGTAACTAGTGAGTGCTCATGTAACTAGTGAGTGTTCATGTAACTGATGTAACTAGTGATGTAACTTGTGAGTGCTCATGTAACTAGTTTTGTAACTAGTGAGTACTCATGTAACTAGTTTTGTAATAGTCATGTAACTAGTTTTGTAACTAGTCATGTAACTAGTGAGTGCTCATGTAACTAGCTTTGTAGTCATGTAACTAGTTTATGTTACTAGTGAGTGCTCATGTAACTAGTGATGTAACTAGTTTTGTAATCATGTAACTAGTTTTGTAACTAGTGAGTGCTCATGTAACTAATTATGTAACTAGTGAATGTTCATGTAAGTAGTCATGTAACTAGTGCTCATGTAACGAGTAAAAAAATATGATTAGTTAGTAATTAATTAGTGGTAATGGATGTATATAGTTGCTACAGTAAAGAAATATGATTAGTTAATAACTAATTAGTGGTAATTGATGTATAATAGTTGATACAGTAAGGAAATATGATTAGTTAGTAATTAATTAGTGTTAATGGACGTGAGATATATTATTAAATTTAATTGTGCGAGAGTTTGGAGTTCACATATGATTCGTTGGTAATTAATTAATGCTAATGGATGTGAGATATACCATTAAATCCATTTGACGAGAGGTTGAAGTCCACAACCTAACATTTTAGAATGTATTTTGTGAGATGAACTTTTGGTTGTAATACCTGATTTGGAACTAAACCGTAACTTTCCCTTGATATGTTTATCCTTTTCTTTTCAAAGATTTAGGACAGATGATGTGTCCTTGGGGAGGGGTCTACCTGTAAAGAAAGGGCAGACCAGGAAAGAGGTGGTTAAAGAGGTGGTTACAGGATAATATGTTATGTGCGGCAAACTATCCAACAAGGACCTGGAATAACTTTCTCTGAAGAGAAATGCGAGATATGGAGGTTATTGGACTTAAGTAGGATATATTGACTGATAGAATTGGTGCCAAAAAATAAATCAATAAAGGAAGCAATAGTTCTGCATTCACTTTGATGCATTTGTTTGATTTTCTAAACACATCATGGATTAAAATGGCAGAAACATATTGTTAGAAATTGTATTGTACCCAGCTTTGATAAATTTCCCCTCTAATGTGAAAAGTACTTGTTTTTCATAAATCTATAGTAGTAGTTTGATTTGAACTGAGGGAGTGTGAGTGATCATAATGAAGATCTGCTAAAGCGGAGAAGCACATGGAGATGATTGACACTTGCACTTGACCTGATGGCTCATGTGGTTCTGTTAATTGTTAGGGTAGCCTACCCCTATTCTTTGCCTTAAATGCTCGTTGTTTTTTGTTTGCACTCATTGTGGGGCAGTCATAAATTAAACACAGATGTGTATGATATTCTATATTATATTCTATTATTTACACTCTTTTGCTAAAGGTTGAATACTTTGTTGCAGCTTGATTTGCGCTGTGGAGCTAAAAAGTCGTTGTTAGAACCTCCCAAGCAGTCTCTTGCTCTGAAGTCTTGTGATATCAGCTCTACTAGGCCTCATTTACTCCTTGTTGGTGGCAGGTACCTTACATTCAATTAAGTAATATTCCTTGTTTTGTTATTACTAATCACTTGGTATTTGCAGTGATGCATTTGCGCGCTTGTATGATAGAAGAATGCTGCCACCACTATCATCTAGTCAGAAGAAGTCACCTCCACCTCCTTGCGTTGACTACTTCTGTCCAATGCATCTCTCCGACCTAGTTAGTTTGCTACTTAAATAACAGAGCTCTATCTGTCTTATCATGATAAAATCCTTAATCTTTCAACTGATTTGAGATGTTCCTTGTTTTTGCAATTTGAATAAATTTTATTATGCATGTTCAACAGGTGCATCATAATGGTATGGTCTAAACAAATAATGACACATATCAGTATCTAGTACCAAGTTGCAGAGGAAGAAGTATAAATAAATTCAAATGAAAAGGAATGATTTTCTGGTGATCTATTCATCTTTATGGTTATATCTATAAAAGACCATGGAGAATTTCTACTTGCTTCCTAACAACAATTGTGTCTGTATTATCCTTGTGCAATGGGGAATTTTGTTTCCTGATTTGTGAATAAATAATTCGTATGAAGCCTGTTCGTGAATTACAGAGTGATGGTTTGTCCCTTTTGAGGGACACATAGCATGTTTGTGTAGATTGGCAATCATTAATACAAATGCACATCTGCACTCATATGGGTGATGTGTGTGTGTGTGTGTGTGTGTGTCAATTCGTATGAATATGTTATTTGATTTCTGAATGTGGATTTATAGAAAGTATCACTTTACCTCTCCTTTCAGGGCCGTTCTAGCTTGCATCTCACTCATGTCACATTTAGTCCAAATGGAGAGGAAGTTCTTCTTAATTACAGTGGGGAGCATGTCTACCTGATGGATGTTAATACTGGTAAGTTAGATGTTTTTTTTCACATTCTTTGAAGGAATGCTTTTAAAGCAGGCATCTCTCTCCGTCTCTCGTGAGATAGACACTGAAACTCACTTATTTTGTTTTTTTTTCTTTTTGACTCTTCCCCTCTTGCTACCCCTCTCTTGCCGTGGTCAGCTTCTGACAGTACAATGAGGTACACTTCAGGGGATTTCATGAAGGAAATCACCTTTACACCCAGTGTAGAGCTGCAACCATCTGCTTCCAGTGTATCTTTAAATGGCTTTCCTGTTAGGAAAAAAACTGCCGCAGTGGTATGTATTCGTTAAGACTTGACAAATAAGAATGATTGAGGTGAGCTCTCTTGTAATGGTTGTTTGCCTTTCTGGTTCCAGCTTGACAAGTGCAGGAAGTTAATCCAGATTGCAGAAAAATCATTAAAAGGAGAAATCAATTATTACAATGGAATTGAGGCATGTAATGAAGTTTTGGATTGTCATGGCCATGAGCTTGTTCCAGCTATGATGCATGATTGTTTGTGTATACGTGCATCCCTATTGCTCAAGGTCCATTACAAATTGTTGAATTGTGCTTTTGAAAGTTTTTGTAGATCTTTCTTTTGTTTTATTCCTTCTCCTACAATTATCCCCATGTAATCGTGATGCAGCGGAAGTGGAAAAGTGATGCATACATGGCAATAAGGGACTGCAATGGAGCACGGAAAATTTACCCATCTTCAGTCAAAGCATTGATTTGTATGGCTGAAGCACTTTCGGTGGTAAGCTAATGGCATTTGTAGATCTAATAGAATATGCGACAGTCTTTTGGTAATTCCATTGTATTATATATATATATATATATATATATATATTGCCATATTAAAATAGCTACACCAGTATACTGATACCTCATTATAGCATAAAACATGTATATGCATGTGTGATGATCTTTGGGGTGGAAATCTTAACTTGACACCATACCGTTTGTACTCTTTTTCCCTCACAGGGTTTATCCCATTGGTTTTTACCCTCGGAGGTTTTTAAGGAGGCAACGGTTTGGATTCAATACATCAAGTTTTGATTTGTTTAGGGTGTGGTTTTGGCGGTCACGTTGATGATTGTTTACAGTTTTGGTTGTGAGGAAGGGATGTAATTAAAACATTGTAAATATTACATAAAGCAATAAATTTTTTTGCCGATTAAAAAAAAAGTATATGCATGTTTGTGTATGTTCTGCCAGAAATTAGTACTAGGCAAATTCATCAGAACCCTGTCAATACATCTGTTCGGTCCTATTATAAATTCCTATATACATTTGTAATCACACAAATTTGTGAAAACCTCAGCTTGTGCAATTAATTCAATACATTGGTTTATAAGTTACTGTAAGTTATAACTTGTCTGTATTTATAAGGCATGATTAGGCTGGAGCACTGTGTAAATCTTCAATTTTCTCTTTTTTGATCCTGGTTTTGCTGTCTGTTGTATGCTTTTGCAGCTGGAAAAGCATAGGGAAGCGTTGGACTTCGCAATGGCTGCTCAGTCTCTGGGTCCATCAGATTTTGAGGTTATGGAAAGGGTCGAGAATATAAAGAATAGAGTTGCTACAGGTTTGGATGACTTAAGATGCTTTATTGATACACATAATCCGTGTTTATACTTTGGAGCTTCATTTTTGGGTTATGGTTGATTTTCATGTGTTTATATATTGATTGAATTTTTTGATACATGCATATTGAACTGTGTAATCTATGCCAACGGTCGCCCCTTTGATATCCACTAACACTAAGCCTATTAACATATATGGTTTAAATATCTACAGTATTTTAGTATGTGCACGTGGACTTTATACTTATTGTTGTAACATACATAACTTACATGTGTGGCGTGCACGTAAGTGCACTTATCTGCCATATAGACATGCATCTCTCTCTCTCTCTCTGACACTGACATAATATAGGCATAGATACCCATACGTTTGTAGATACTGACAGCAGCTTCATTCGAATTTCAAACCTCAAAGACTTCCTCTGTATATGTATATGTACTCTGCACACACCAGATTAATTTAATATTCCAAGACTTCCGCATCATTTTGCATAATCACTTCAGGGTCCTCGTCTGTAACACCACAACATGATGCAGTTGCATAACTGGGTACCCTTGTATAGCAAGAGCCATTTTTATTTGTCTGTTCCAATGGAAAATCCTCTGAAAGTAATCCTTCTCGCACATATGGATTGTGATATGCATTTCACAAGCCCATATATTCACTCACAGATATGGCATACATGTTTGTGGCTTTGTGCATATCTGTGCGCGCACCAACACATGCACACACAATCATATACATCAGTATTATTCAGCCCATTAAAGCTGACTTGTAGTTTGTGGAGTGACATATATGCATGGACAGTTGGATATCTAATTTTGAGGCCTATGAAGTATGAACTGTTCGACTGGTAAGTTGGTGAATGACTCAAAGCTTCTGCCTTCTTTACAAGCAGTACCCCTTTGTAATTCCTAAAGGAACCATCACTCCTGTGGGGTATGTTAATGTTTGAAAAACTCAGGCAGTGTTCCATGAGATGCACACTCAAATATGTGCACGAGTGAGGTGCACAAATATAAAAATCTTAACAATAGCTACCTCTTGAATCATATTATCATTTCTTCTGTGATGCTAGGTATTCCTCCTCTTCACCATTAATGTCTTTGTCATGGAGTGAGAGAAACAATAGATGCTTCGTGGATTTGCCCAGATTTGGATTTTGTTGATTTTTTTTTTTTTTTGGTTTTTACTTTACTGTGTAAATGTAGCAGCAAGTAATTTTTGCCTGCTAGCATTAGCCTTGTCACTTGTCTGTCTACTTTGCTGTATTATACTCCGTACATATTTTTCTCTTTCTATTTATGTGGAAGTTACGTGTAAAAAAATGTCTTAGTAAATCTTATCAAAGAAAAATGTGTGACTATTTTCTTTAAACTTTATAACATACTTGGAACCTGTTTTTGTAGCTGAAGTAGAGAAAGCTAAAATGGAGAGCGATAGAGGATCAAGGGCTGTGTATCGAGCAGGAAGAGTACTATCTCTTAGTGACATAATCTACCATTCAGATGCAAATAATGATGCTTCAGTGGATGACGCTGAGAGAGAAGACTCTGATTACGATGATGCACTTGAATTAGATATTGAACCTTCAATATCTGGTGAAGATCTTGATGCTGAGTTCGACGTTCGGCATCGAAATTTAAATTTCAGAATTCGTAGGAGAGTTGAGTCAGCGAGGGAAACTGAAATGGCCAATGGTTCTTCTGGGTCCCCAGTATTGTCATTAAAAAATGATGAAGTACCAAACCAGGTTCAGATTGCAAATATTTCTTATCATATGCTTATATACTTAATTACCAGTATAATTTTTATTTCCTTCCTAGCAATCAGAATTACTATGAATCTATTCCTTTCTTTTGTTTGTTGTTGTTTAAAGCTGTTATAATTTTCTTGTTTATCTCTATTGGTAGAGTAACTTACCAACTCTGTTGCACGTCTGTTGGTTGTTGTATATGGTATAATTTCCTGAGTGGTTAGATCTACTCTGTCCACATTGCAGCCTGAAACAGCGACGGATATGAAGCGGAGATATGTCGCCCATTGTAATATAGGGACTGATATAAAGCAAGCTAGTTTTCTTGGCCAAAAAGGTACCCCATATTCTTATTTATAATGTGCACCACTCACAAAGTAATGTATTTATGCAAATTGTTTAAAAAGCCAACATAAAAAATATTGGTCTCATTATAGTATTCTATTCAGTATTCACAGCCTAGCGTTAATAAAATAGCCTGAGATGTCATTTTAGTGACGATTGATTTTAAATTATCTTGCTTCAGGAAGCAAAAGCTCATCACAACATTCGTTTGTTCTCAGGTGAATATGTTGCCAGTGGAAGTGATGATGGCAGGTGGTTTATCTGGGATAAGAAAACTGGCCGACTATTGAAGATGCTTCTTGGAGATGAGTCTGGTAAATCCCCTCACTGGCCCTCGTAAGTCACTGCATACGCAGAGACACCATTAATTGATTACAAGGCTGATTAGGCTGATCAACTACTGCTTTGCTCTTAGGGTGGTTTCATTCCCAAAATAGAATTGGATTCTTGATTCCGTGAGAGATTTAGCTTTCTGTCTGCAATTGATTACCAAAAGTTTGGCTTTTTTTCTGCCTGAGAATAGAGCTACTTCTCCTTACAATATATATCTAAAGCCCAAGGCCCTAAATTCCAGATCTTTATCAAGTATAAGCAATAAATTCTGCAGTGACTAGTGGAAATGCTCTGAAAGTGAGATAGATGAATACTAATGGTTATTGGCACAGGTGTCAAGGGACTTGAGTTAAGTTAATCAAGGTCGAATATAGTGGATGTAGAAAACAGCGATAGGATAGTAATCTCCTAAAAAAAGGGCGCAGTACTAGACCGGATTAGTCGTTGAAACCAGAGAGAGAGAGAGAGAGAGAGAGAGAGTGAGTGAGAGAGAGAGAGAGAGAGAGTGAGAGTGAGTGTGTATGAAAGTTTATGTACATGTGTGAATGTACATATGTTATTTTATTTTTGTTATGTTATTAGTCTTTCTTCGTGAGTTATATAGTAATAGAGTGTGT
>JAYMSL010003979.1:0-11673 GCA_036897195.1 Plantago coronopus | reverse complement strand
GTTTTCGAGGCGGGCAGCCTGGGTCCAAGGCCTTTGGGCCTCAAATTCTTAAGGGCCCTGATATCGATATTAAGGCATAAGATTGAAATTAGATTATTATATTACCGATCATTTAAAAACAGTTGTACTTGTAATTTGTATATTTAGAAAAGAAAAAAAAAGGTACATTTGTGCGTTTTAGTTTTACGGTTTTACCCCCAACTAACCACAATTCCAAACTAATTCGTCGAAAACGTGCAACTCCGAACGCCATACGGTTTCGAGAATCGTTACAACTTGGTGGAACCACGTGGCAGGTGTTGATTGGCGGGTAGATTCTAGAAGGTCGAAGCCTTGAAGGGACGGTCGTGGAATCTTCCTGAGCATTCCCGACTATAAATAGCTCTCCAAAACTTTCGTAATTTCAACAACAGCACGCGCATCTCTTCTGTTCGATTGTATTCTATTCTACCAATTTCTTACGCATCAAGTCTTATTCTCTCCCACTTTCAGGTACGCTACATTGCTCCTTATCGATCCGATTTCCTCAGTTTTGGTGCTTTACATTGTTGGTACTATTTACAGATTATGCGTTGGGTTGTTTTTACTCTTTTTGAATGATATATGAGATGGGTTTTCGGTTGAAGATTGATTATAGATCAGTGGGATTTGATGCCTTGATGGAGTAGTTTTGTGTCTCTGATGGAGAATTTGATTTACAATCGATTGCGTTAATTGGAATGATAATTTGAATCTAGGAAGGCTTTTTGAAGGGGAATTCAGCTCGTTTTTAGGGAAATTGAGCAAATTGAGTCTGGTAGCTGTATTTTCCTATGATCTATGTCTTGAGTTTTAGTGTGCTATTGGTTTGTTACAGCTGCACTGTAATTTTCTGATTTGTTTTTGGTTTAGAGCATGTGATTATGGATGGGTTGGATGAACATGGGCAGTTTAATTTGTGGTTGGAGGGAAATCCTATGTAGACTAGCTTCGTTGTGGTTGAAAATCAATGATATCACTTGAAAGGGGTGTTTGAATGTATTCGTTGTCAAAAAATTTGAATGAAAAATTGGGTGAATGCATTTATTGCCTGTGTTTTGGTGTGATGTGGTTGAATTACAACCACAATGACCATGGTCCATGTCATTTATTGTTACAATTTGGTGCTGAAACTGGGAGCAGTGGTTGATTAGCTTGTGAGTTTTGAGTTGAGTTTTCTTGGTAAATGAATTAAGTGGCAATGGAAGTGGAATGTGGCTGGCGAAAGTTGTTGCTAAGTTTGAAATTTAGCAATTTTGTGGTTGTGCTGGAATGAGTTACGAGGTCCTCTTTATACTAGAAATAACTCATCACTTTTTTTAAAAAAATTCAGTAGCTGCAGTCAATTCTCCTGTAGATCTATATTCCTGTCTTTCCCTGTTCTAGTTGTAATCTTGCTGATCTTGGACACTCTGATATACCCCTTGCAGGTTCGCACACCAATTTGCATTGTAATCTAAAACAGTTGTTGCACTCAACTTTCAGAGATGGCTGAGGTATGTACTATACACCTCTAACGTTTTGTATTTATTGGGGAAGCAGGTTACTAATAAGAATTGACATTCATGTGATACTGCAGGAAGGTCACAAGGTTACCTTGCATGTTTATGATTTAAGCCAAGGTATGGCAAGGCAACTATCCACTACATTATTGGGGAAGGCTATCGAAGGCATATGGTAAGAGCTGCACTTCATTGTATGGGTTGTGTTTCTGTAAATCAATTTCAATATGTTGGAAGTGTGAATTTCATGTGTGACCTCTTAAATTTATTTGGGGAACAGAAGTGTAAAACTTTGTTGTTGTTACACTGAAATCAATTTCCAAACAATATTGGGGTAAGATTTTGGTTTTGGATAAAATGATATAGTAGGTTCTTATATTTGTTTGCCTAATCAATCTTTTTATCGAAATTCTACTTGAGTTTTGAGTTTTGTATGAAAAGGAATGGAGCTGTATGCTGTGACTATTATCCGTGCTTCTATATAAATCTTGTGTTGGTTGTTGCAGACTGGATTGATTCTGCGCTTTCTCTTGTTGATTGGTTGCATTTTTATTGTGTATTTATGTGTTCCCTTCTGATGTTGTAGGCACACAGGAGTGGTGGTTTACGGCAATGAATATTATTTTGGAGGTGGCATACAATGTGCACAAGTTGGAACGACCCCTTATGGCACTCCACTCCGAGTTGTGGATCTCGGGGTTACTCATGTGCCCAAGGATGTTTTTGAAATGTACTTGGAAGAAATTGGTCCCCGTTACACAGCTGAAACATACAGTTTGCTGACCCATAACTGCAACAATTTTAGTAATGAAGTTGCCCAGTTTTTGTCTGGTGGTGCAGTGCCTGAATATATTTTGAACCTTCCAAATGAGGTTATGAGCAGTCCCATGGGTGCTCTTATGCGTAAGTCCTTAACTTTGACATATTTCCATTAATAATTAGTTGCATTTTGTCATTATTTTGTTACTTCTATATTACACCCTCGTTTTGAGACATGGATTATCGCACTACTTGCTGTATCATGCGTGCAAAACGAATTACCTTGCAGCACTTGGAAAGTAGTCACAGGGATCGCCTAGAGCTTGCAATTTGTATAGTTAAAATTGTTCGATTAGAATAACCACTTTGAATGTGTTTTGCATTGGCGGTTTATTAACTGACAGCATTATCATTATTTCTTCGCAGTTCCTATGATTCAGCAATTAGAGACAACATTGCGATCGAATGCAGTGCCACAGGCTCCCCAATATGTCCCTTCTGCAGTGAATCAGTCTGTTCAGACAGCCAACAAGTCGACAGGTGCTACCTCAGCCCCAACAACTAAGAAGGAAGGAGATGCAGAGCAGAAGTCAAAACCAGAATCAACAAGTAAAGATGAGGACAAAGGTGCATACGCATCCAGCAAAGAAGAAGAAAAAGTACCATCCAACGGTAATGTGGTAAAGGATCCTCTTGGGGATGCAAGAAGCCAAGTCCAAGAAGAGATCAGAACGGAGTTTGTCACCATTATGGCAAGTGGAACACTGCGTGCTAGTGAGGCCGCGGCATTAGCAACTAAGAGAGTGATGCAGAGACACGGACATATGGGCGCAGCACAGAGCTAGAGCAAGAGATATTTTTCTCCTTTTAAACCAATAACTATTTGTTGTCTCAGGAAATGCTTATGAAAACTGGAATTCACACTAGTTGGCCTTTCATTATGGAAAAGTGTATTTAACATTGGTTGTCACTTGCACTTCTATTTATAAACAGTGGTCTTCTTCTGCCCAGTAGAGTCAATTTCCTAAAATTCCTGTTCTATTTCAAATTTCTATGAAGTAAACTGAATATATATGAAATTAAGTTATTTTTAACGGGACAAACTAAATACATCTGAAATTAAAATTTGAAATTAAGTTAAACTGAACGGACGAATTAAACACATCTGAAATTAAGTTGAATCAAACGGGACCTATAAATCTGAAATTAAGTTGAATTGAACGAGACAAACTAAACACATTTTTTTGTATTTAGGAAACTGAAGTTTATACTAGACTTTACTGTTCTGTAAACAAGAACGAAGAGCAGCAGAAAAACATAGTTCCCCAAGATAACATCTTCTTCCTGCCTGCAACATCATCTCAGCGCAACAGTTTCAAATTCCAATATTTTAGCTTCATCTCAATCCTGATTGTTCTTGAGAAGAACTGTCTGCTCAAAAACCTTTAATGCTTTCAAACCATCGTCCTCACGACTTCTCCAGGACAACGAGCTCCCATATTATCCTCCAAAAACCGACCGATCTCGTTTCAACTAAAGGTATACTATACACTAGAAACAATGAATTACAAATATACGTGACAACAAACAGCGGAACAGCCTCGTCTACAACAGATTGCACGACAAAACTAGCAGCAGTCTATAATATTGTTGCAACTGCAAGAATGCAGAAATTCTGATTGTATTGAATGTCTGAAAACGAAATATATTACATCAATCTGTCGAGGTTTCGTAACTAATAAACACGAAACACAGTATCGTTCATGATACATGGCCTTTTGGCCACTACTGTACTACTCACTGTCTAATTTTCACCTGATCCAATCTGATTCTATTGAGCAAAACAGCATCCGGCAAATCATAAATTTCCTTGAGATATTCACAATCCATCGGTATCGACCAATCAACCGGATCTTCTTCATCTCCTGAACATGGCGTTCCAGGTACCTCAAGCTTGTCCCTGCACGCTTTGTCATCAACATCATCATCAAGAACGTCAATCACCATTTCCGACGACGCATTTTCTTGAACAACTTTCGACGACGCCTTTTCTTGAACAACTTTCGACGACGCCTTTTCTTGAACAGTCTGTCCAGTAGCTTCCCCGTTCTTCTGAATCCGCCTCCGCTTACGTAAATTATCAACATCACCAGCTATCTTTAGTGCAGTGCAGCTCCTCTTTCTGCGAAGCTGGTTCTTGCTTCGAGACGATTTCTTTATGGGAGAACTCCAGAAACGCAATTCTTCTGGAACAGTATCAAGATCACTATTTGACCCTTTAACTCCAGACACATTCTTCTTCCGGAGCTCCAGACACATTCTTCTTTTGTGCGAGATCGATTCTTACTATTTGAACCCCCTGTTATATCGATTCTTACTATTTGAAGTTTTGCACCTTTAACGGTTTAACCCCTCTCACTTATATATGTTACTATATCGTTTAGACACCTGAAATATATATGAAAAATTTACATAAATCACCCTTAAATAAAATATGTAGACTGCTCAGATTAGCCTTTGGATTACAAACAATTAAAAACTCATCCAAAATTAACACGGAAATTCAATAAATTACAAATAAACCCAAAATTCTGTTTTTTTTCATTTATTTAATCTTTTCTTTTAATTTTCAGTATAAATATTTATTTCTTTATTTCATAAAAATACTACTCAACCCCACAACTTTTCATATTTGCACAACACTTCATCTTCTTCCCCAACTCAACTTACTCCACCACTCACCTTCCATCAACAAAAAAAAAAGGGTGGGAGAGCAGCATTTCCTCCAATTTTGGAGGAGGAGCTCGAAACTCCTCCCTCCCCCGTCAATGGTGACGGGGGAGCTTCACCTCCTCGAATTTTTTTTTGGTAATTTTAAAAATTATTGGAGTATGTTTTGGAGAATTTGATAATTTGTAGGGATTATTCTACAAATTTATTGGGTTAATTTTGTAAATAACAAATATTTTGGGTGTAGTTTAAAAATTATTTGGGGTGAATTTTGTATGTTGTAAAAATATTGAGACAAATGCGTAATAAATTAAAGTTAGTATATTGCAACATAATTAATCCTTTACATCTTATTTTTGATTTACTTTTCAGTTAATCAACCCTAAAATGGCTTGGTGGGTGTGGATGTATTTGTTCAGAACCCAGAGGAAATCTGAAAAAGGCGCAAATTTAAGGGGTACGTCCTGAAAAAGGCGCAAATTTATCAAAACCTCCATTGAAGACATCAAGCTTCCTCCTCCATCCCTTTTTAACTTTTGCATAATAGTCTTCTTCTTCAACCTTTTTTTTCTTCTCAAAAATGAAATCTCCATTGAAGACCTCAAGTTTCTTCTTTCTCCATCTTCGTTTTTCCCTTTTTTTAAAAAAAAAGAAAATTTGATGGGCGGGACGGGGCGGAGCTCCGCCATGGAACTGCAAAGCTCCCATGACGGAGCTGGCACGCTTCGCCTGGGAGCTGCAAAGCTCCGCGTGGACAGTGCAAACCAAAGTTCATTAACAAAATAGTACTACATCACAATGAATATGATAGTATCTTACAAATTTAGAAAGGTTATATTCTAAAAGTTTTGTACTTGGACGCGTAAATATAACTTTACTATATAATTTCATTAATAGAAATTCTAGGGAAAATTTAATAACGTGAAAAACGGGACAGTAATGCATTACATTTTAACACTAATACACTAAAACAAATACCGATGCACTGCATTTTAACACTAATGCACTAAAACAAATAGTTCTTATTTTAGTGTATATGTGTTTGTTTTAGTGCACATATGCTTAAATATAGTGTATTAGTGCTTCGATTTTCACGTTTTTTTCCATTACAAAATCACTTTTTTCACAACTTTTGTTAAATATTTTATCATTATAGTTTAAGAGTAATTTATAGTCAAAGTCCAAATCAATTAACTGAAAAATGTAAATAGAGCCAGAGGTACTTCTTCCATCCCACAAAACATTACCCATTAGGGTTTGCGCGCACTTTAAGAAAATGAGTTAAATTAATGAAGTTAAATTGAAAAAGTAAGTGAGGTAGGTTACTTTTAGATAATGTGTGGTGATAAAAAAGTGTATTGATATTAAAATATTGTTTTAGTGTGTGGGGGTATCTTCCTTATTTAATAATGCGTAAACTTTTGTGGGACGTACAGAAATGGAAAGTGGGTAAACTTTTGTGTGACATAGTGAGTAACTTATATTATGCCATTTTTTTGGAGTTCATTAGGTGGAGCACGGGTTAGTATAAATAATATGCATTTTAAAAAAAAATATAAATATATCTTTAGAAAAAGAAAAAACAAAGCTGTAATAATAGTCATTTATATATTTAATGGCATATAGACATTTTTTTCAAGAAATATATCTAAATTGACTTCTAGTTTCTTTTTGTTAATTCTTCTACTATTCTTTTGTAGTTTCTTTTTGGTAATTCTTATACTATTATTCTTTTAGTTAATTAAAGAAGCAGGTTTGAATTTCGCCAATTTGGAATTTTATCTTTGCAATTCTCAAGTACTAGCCTGAGCTCGTAGCTTCCAATAGTGTGTCTAGCCCTATCCCTCGGCATGTAGACTCCAATGATGTCTCTAGTCCTATTCCTGAGCCTCTAGCTTCCAATACTGTCTCTAGCCCTATCCCTGAGCCTCCAGCTTCCAATACTATCGCTAACCCTATCCCTGAACCTCAAGATAGCTCTCGTCCTGCAAAAATTGCAAGAGTGGATACGCATTATACTGTTCCGAATTTTAAGTGTTAGGTTGCACTGTTTCGAATTTGTGTAGCAGTTTTTACAGATTTATAGAATGAATGATTTTTTCACCTAAAAAAAGAAGTTTGGCTACTTAGTTTATCTATATAAACTTTTAATTTTTGGTGTTTAAAAAGATAATTAGATATCCAAAATCCCTGGTTTAGTGTGGAGTATTTTTGAGGTGGAGGTTCTCTCTAATCTCCCTGGGTTAGTGTGGAGTATTGGATTCGCCACGCCAGTGTTAATATATTTTACCATTTCAAAAAAAAAAAAAGGCTCAAGCAGAGAATGCAGACAGTTGCAGTCATGCAGACAACTGTATCATCAAATACCCGTCCCGGCCGGTCATACAAAGCAGAACGCTAAGAAGCTTGATCCAAGTGAATTTCTCCCCCAAGAATGCGAGAGCAACTAAAAAGGTAAACAGACTGCAGGATCATGAACAGCTCAGGATTTTATTCGACTGCAAATCAGATAGAAATGTACTTAGTGATACTAACTACATGTCTATGCTGGGAAAAATCCGAAAAATATACCTTAAGTTGTCCATGTTTCAAAAATGTACCTTTAGTTGTCCGCGTCCGATTTTAAAACCATAACTTGAAACACATTTCAATTTATATACTCTGTTAGTCAACTTTAATTTTCCGTCAATTTTGACCAAATTTGGGCGGATTTAGGCAAATTTAGGCGAATTTTATCAATTTTTTCGTTAAATAGCTAGCGCGTGGAACCAGAGGCGTATTTTGGCGGATTATATCAATGTTATCACTTCATTTTTTCATTATTTTATATTTAATGACCTAACTATTAAATATATATCATACTCCTACATTATTTACACTTCTAATAAAATTAAGAGGGTGCAAAATAGAATTACAAAATGTTGAGGATGCAAGGGGCGAATGTGTGTTAAGTTTTGTGGAGCTCTTGCACCCACAAAGGTTTTCATATTTTCCTATAATTTACTTATGCATCCTCAACCTTAACGAATATCAATGAGTGAGACATGAATTTAATTTAAAAAATTGTCGCAACACTTAATGTAGCATTCGTAAAATTAAGTTAGTTAGATCTTCAAGACTGCAAACTAAGCTAAAGAAGATTGATTAAGCAAGTTTCATTCCCCCCAAATTAATTTTTTGCACCCACAACATTTTGTAATTCTATTTTGCACCCTCTTAATTTTATTAGAAGTGTAAATAATATAGGAGTATGATATATATTTAATAGTTAGGTCATTAAATATAAAAATAATGAAAAAATGAAGTGATGACATTGATATAATCCGCCTAAATACGCCTCTGGTTCCACGCGCTAGCTATTTAACGAAAAAATTGATAAAGTTCGCCTAAATTCGCCTAAATCCGCCTAAATTCGGTCAAAATTGACGGAAAGTTAAAGTTGACTAACGGAGTATATGAATTGAAATGTGTTTCAAGTTATGGTATTAAAATCGGACGCGGACAACTAAAGGTACATTTTTCGAAACGTGGGCAACTTAAGGTATATTTTTCGGATTTCCCCCCCCCCCTTGCTAAATAAGGAAGCTACCCCACATACTAAAACATTATTTTAACACCAATACACTTCTTTATCACCATACATTCTCAAAAAGTAATTTACCCCACTTATTTTTTCATTTTTTACTCCATTACTTTAACTCATTTTCTTAAACTACGTGTTAACTCTAACGAGTAATGTTTTATGGGACGGAGGGAGAGTTTTAATTAATTTCAATTTTATTGAAAGAACTGAACTGAATTTAAGTTAAAACTTATATAATTAACAAAGTCTAAATCACGTCCTCTTTTTTCTTTGGGAAATAAAGCCTCACGCTCACGCTCACAATAAGGGAATAGGCTAGATACCAAAAGATGATTAGGGAATAATGAATTTAAAACACTAAGCTAGACTCTTACCCTCATCATCAGTAAATTCTCCAATTACTTGCTATTTTTGTCCAAATGGAGGTGACTGCCATATTCTTCTGAGATTGTGAAGCTATACATTGTAGTCGGCGTGCTGCGTGCATAACGATACGTCTAGGTAGAGAAGAGGTGATGTTATGTCGAGTTACGATTTAGAATCCATACATGGTTTGGAGATGAAGAAGACCTCACCTGGAATATTGGGAAAAAGCAGATGATCTGATACACACTGGGATCTGAAAGTTGAGTACAATAAAAGGCAACTCTACTAGATTTTTCAATCCAAAGGCAAACTGGCAAATTACATTATCATACAATTAAGGCCCAATATTTAATCTAACTACAACAAACAAAAATTCAAAACAATTTTCTGAATGATTGCAGACCGCCAGTAATATTGAAGTTGCAAATACACCAAAACTCTATTACTTTGTCACCTTCAGTACCCGCCGTAGTAGCTCTATTACTTAGGAGTTCGAAAGAACAACTTTAGAAACAGCCTGGGCCGAAATTATAATAGCATGCAGTATATGAATACTAGGCGTTAACTGAAATTCGACAATGATGATAAATGAGTTCAAGGAATGAACTTTCTACTCTACAACTGAAAAGAGGAAATGGAGTTGGAGTTCTTTGTAACAACCCCTCGAGAGATTTAATATCCACAGTTTTCGCATCAAAGAACAGAAAAATGGACTTGTTAATATCAGCAAATTGACCGAATAATTAAGGCAATTTCATCAAAGCAAGATGATGATGCACATTTACGTACATCTTAGTACAAGGACCATGTGAAAAAACATGCCTGAAGTTGGTGCGGCATTCAAAGTAATAGCAACCACCACTTCAATTTTGTTATGATATATATCTGTCCTGTTGCTCCTGAAGAAGCTTTGCTGAAGATTTGGCATCCAGATAAAGAGAACTAACCTCTTCAAGATCCGCCTGCAAATATACGAGACAACATTAAATAGATAATCTCCTGTAAGCATCTCTTATGCAACACAATGATGAAAATCACCTTGCAAATTGTATCACGGCCATTCATTGAAGCAACTATGCTGGCAGGTGACAGTAGCTGTACAGCATGCCTGAGTGAACAACGATGAGGAGGAGATAAATACAGGATAAAGCTCAAATTAACAGTCACTGAGAAAATGAGATGTATTTGAAAGGCTGGAAAAGAAAGTAAACCTCAACGATGCTTGTTGGCCAATCTCTCCAAGAAAAGCCAGACTTTCTTCATCTATTTTCAGCTCCTCCACTTGTGCTCGGATTGCTAGAATCTAATAATATACAACAAATAATCATGTTGAGGAACAGAACTAGGGTAGTTGCTCAGGGAAGTGAATCAGATTAACCATATACTAATATAGGACTGGATAGAACGCAAACCTGAATCATTTCAGCAGGACCATAGGTCTCAGTTCTTATAATAACCAGCCGGTCTAGTAAGTCAACTGGTATGCCATGAGGACTTGTCATGTCTGTTCCTCTGCAAGAGAAAGAAGAAGAAAAAGGAAGCTGTGGTCACATCAAAGGATTAGTAAAAAAAATGTTTGTAACTGCGTGTGTTGCCTGATGGTGTATGTTTATTGGTTTATAGAGAAAACATCAGAAATAACGAGTGAGCTGACACTACAAATCTACGAGGTGGTAAGATGAACAAGCATACCTGACACTACAAATTCCTCTATTTGTGGCAAAAATCACTATGGGAGATAGCGAGCTTTCTAATGCACGATTTAAATACGAGAAGCACTCCATATCCAGCATATGTACCTAAGGTGATCTTAGAATGTTAGTCAAACATACAAGCACAAAGTTAGCAGTTAGATGGATTGTACTAATTCAAAGAAGATAACCTCATCAATAAATAAGACACCAGGTACCAGTTCTGCCACACCTTCATCAATATATCTATTTACAACCTGAAATCAGTCAAAGATATAAGCCCAACTTGAGCATCACAGTGCTACTGAAGATTGTTCAAATCGGTGAGACATCTTCAAGTTGAACTCACCTTATTTATCTCCTGACGTAGCTTGTCTGTGATTTCCGTTTTACGCGGCTTCATCATCTGTCCCATCAGTGATAATATATCTTGACCTCCTTGAGGTCGTGCATTTGCAGCGTCGAGATCATGCAAAGTTACATCCTGGTCACAGAAATATCAATTACATCCGCAAGATGGCAAACAATGTTTAAGGGGGTGTTTGCAATGGCTGGAGGAGGCCTCTAAGCTCTAGCGATCATACAGGAACTAAAATTTGGAGAACCAGATGAAACTGACTTCAGAGTGTACATATTTAGTGGTTGCAAAAACTGCTTAAAGAAAGAATGCTGCAAACAGTCTTGGCAGTATTGCAGAATTCAGAATTCAGGATATTATAAACTCATCTTTGATGGGATAGAAACTACCAAATCCAAAGTCCGTATTTTCAAGAAGTAGGCTAGAAAGCTGATCAAAGCTCAATGGCACTCCACCTCACAAGTTTTTACCATTTGGAGTGAGACAAAAGAGTGAATGCTCTTGTAATAATGGCCATATAAAATAAACAAATACTTGAGCTTTGTTAAGGGAATGGCTGAACACTAATTATCCTTTTAAGATTTTGCATACAAACTCTGAAAAGCTTAATAAATCATATTTAAATACCTGAACTATCTCCTTCTTTTTGTGAACCTCCCCCTTGGG
>JAYMSL010003978.1:0-11677 GCA_036897195.1 Plantago coronopus | reverse complement strand
ATGAGGAACTAAGTGGAGACTGAAATTTCAAAAATGTTTTTACACTGGAGTTTAAGTTTTTAAAAGCACCCTTTTAAACTCCACATTTTGATGGACTTAAACTTATGTTGAATGTTAAAAAGTCCAGCGCGATTCTTTTTTTAAATAGCATATCGGCACTAGGTACCGGTCTGTTATTCTCCCGAAAATTGGGTCTTATTCTCCCGAAAATCATAGAAGAGTGAATGTGCTAGACCTTTTAGCTATTCAAATTCATATACGATGATAATTTGGGTACGTTCGTAATATACGAGATATTGCAAAATATATGACCCAATATCAATGTCGGCTTGGAAGTTGGACCTGGTATAACCATTTGGCCCAAAGCATAAGTTGGGCTGGGAGGCCTTAACTTAACGAACAGTACTGAAAAAATCCATTAAGTGTGTTACATTTTGGGAAAATCCCGTCAAAGTGCACTATCCTGACATTGTAAACTGAGGCCTATATACATATGTTCTGTTTGTACTTCATCAATTTCAGCACTTGTAATAAGTCAAATTTGACAATCAAATCTGACAGTTTGGAAAACACTTCAAATGACAACAGTACACAATCACCATGAGTAGCTGCAACTGTAAGAACTGGATTACGAGGCCGCCTTACCGTACCTATACCAAGAGCCGATACGAACTGATGACAAAAAGAGTAACAGACTAGTGAACCGAAGGAAGCTTCTCTAACCATGCGAAGCTGACAAACTCTTAACAGTATCCCATGTAGCTGAACCGCTTTCAGTTTTCAATTCGGATTCCGTCCAGGAATGATGTCCATTAACCTTGACATGAAGAGAGGCGGCCACTTTGAGTACCAGAAAGCTGATGCTTATCGGAGGAGACTCGCACAATCCCACCGTCATTTTTTGTACACAACGTTCGCTAACATGTATCTTGCCATCAGGTGCAGGTCTCAACCGAGGACAAGTGTTAATTGCTCTCTTTTTAACTTCGGTGAGCGAGGACATGAGTGATGAGTTAGTGGCATGAGCTCTGGTGTTAATTTCATCAGTGGCTGAGCTCACCAGCTCCAATTTCCTCTCTGGATCCTGCTCTAGGCAGGCATCATGATTGGCATCCGAGACCTGATCCCGAGCTTTCAGGGTGGCCTTCATTGACAGACTCTACGGACGAATGAGAGGAGAATGCAGAGTGGTAAGTGCATGGGCTTAATTTGCAAGAGGGGATGGAACATACTGGCCTAAAGCAGCAAAACCACACTGGTCGAAACACTACGTAACAAAATGTCACCACTGAAAGCCACTTAACAGACCGCCTGATACACACAGAATCAGAATACCAATGTGATTCCTGATATACCTTTCAATAATCAATACCACGCCAAAGCGATACCTGAGCCTCATGCTACCGGAACCTCAGTGTGACTTCTGATATACTATGCACCTTCCAATAACTGGGCTAAGCAGTAAGCACCCAGAAACAAGAAACTTTTGACTGAAAAATGCAAGGATACATATAGCTCATTACTTTCAACTATGTTGTCTAAAACACACACAACAGGGCTCAAACAGTGAAACCAAACAATTTCATTATGTGAAACAGCAGAACAAGCAAGCTTTGTTATCCATGATCTTGCCCTCATAGTAGAACAAATTGATCTGCCACAGCCAGGTCAATAAACTACTGTAGCACAGTAACTGAAAATTATGCTGCAAGAACTGGATTATTACAAGTACCACTTTATAGTAACAGGGAAACTGAAACAGCTAAGACAAATTCAACACAATGTTTGTTCCTACTATTCTAAATCTAAATCTACATCTACCTCTGCTGGAAGCCAATAATCGACTCCGGTGAAATATGTTCTAGCCGAGTACTTAGATGCTACGCCCGGCGAAGTAATTTTTCTAACGAACTCTGGAACTGCACACTCTGAGCCAGGACCAGTGTTGTCAAAAATGGCACTGTAGCCGCTCGCGGGAAACTTGTTGTCGAGAATATAGCCGGCTATGTGTTCGTCCATGTAGGACTGCACAAAAATCAACTTGGGATAGACATCTAGGGCCGTGCCTAAGAATGTCGTAGGCACTGTAGCTGCCCCTAGAACCCCGAAGCGGCATTTGTCAAAGATCAGTGCAGTCTCACTCATACGCTGATCACGTATATCACCTACAATCGCAGTCTTCTCCTGGTGGGCCTCTGCGTAGAACTCGCACTTCTGAAAGTAAGCGTCAGCGTTCCCCACAACCGTCAAGTTACTACCGTAGAATGCACAACTACGGTAGAACTGTAAACTTGCTATGAGGCGGGCGGCATGCTGTACACCATGGAACTCGGCCTGGTAGAAGGCGGAAAACATCCCCCAATTCTCCACCGCCTGCCCATCTTGCGCCGTGTTCTTCACTGTGAAGTCTCTGCCAAGAAAGTATTCTCCACGTATAGCTACATGTTGAAATTGAAAATGTTAGTTATAATTTAGAAATGTTAAATATATTTGAATACAAATTAATAATACTTACTCAAAGTGGCGCCGGACACATCTGATATGATCAGAGTGTTTGAGACTCCTTCTCCCTTCAACACGATGTTTCTCTTATCAGTACCAAATTCGAGGGTCTCGCGGTAAACCCCAGCTGATATCAGCAGACACACGCGTACCGGACTGTAGGGGGGGATATCCTCGAGCACCTCACTGATCGTGCGATATTTTGAGTCACGACCAACATGGTACTCGAGGATGCATTTGTAGTCGTTGTCGTGATGTTCCCGGTGTCTGTACGCCAGACCTCCCTGCCACGCAATCAATACGGAGCCTATGATCGCCAAAATGAACACTAGTCGCCAATCAATGTTCATCCGTTGGTTATGCTGTGGAGGAGGAGGAGGAGGAGGAGGAGGGATGAAGTCGAGCTCCTCTCCACCCACCTCTGTACTAGGTTCATCATCCCGTGGTTCGGGTGTAGGCTCCGGTGCAACCGGAGTCTCATGAACCACGTGGATGTCCAACGTCTGGTGATCAGGTGGCGAAGATGTTGAAGCGAGCTCGATTTCCATGTCAATCTGCACAATAAAACAAACAGCAAGGTTCCAAAATAAGTCTCCAATCTTTTTTAAAAAAAAAAAGACAACCATTTCACAACAAGAGTGTTCTTTATGCATACAACAAACTAAAGGTGGCACAGTAGAATATTTGCTAAAACACTAACAGTCACAAAAAAGTAACAGGCACAGATTCTAAAAGCTTCACTGCTGTAGGGAGTTAACACATGAGTTCTAAAGCTTCCCCAACATGAAATATATATGTATGGCGTAAATTCGTAAACTGTAATTTAGGCCTGTTTTCTTTAGCTATGTAACCTGCTTTATACTGCCAAGGCTGAGAAAGTGCTGGAAATGTATGTCTGAAAAGAGGTAACTCAACAATGGGATGATGACGATTGTGACTGACTATTTCTCCCTGCAGCTCAGGAGGGGGTTAATTGGAATGCAATGCTGACAAGAATTGAGGCCAACTCTCTATACAGCTTTCAAATTAAATCGGGAGAAGCAGCCTCGTAGTGGATTCGGGATCGGGTGCGGAAGAGGGTTCGACATGTTCTAAATGCTTTGGTAGCCGAGTTCCTAGCCTTATACAAGAAGCAGTTTGTTTTGTGATAGAAATGCATGTCACTCAGGGCAAGTTCGAGGGTTATAATATCAGTCAATCAACGGGTGAAGGCAGAGGAGGATCGAATGCGGTCAATGCGATTAAATCACATTTTTATGTGCTTACAGTACAGTACTTACAGGAGCTAACTGATTCAGAAATGATTCTTAGACTCTGATACTATGATGAAAATTGTATATGCTACATTCTTCAGTTTAATTTGGGGAGAGGTCGAATGAGACTTAGAGAGGAAAATCGAGGGGAAAAAGATAACAAAACTAGCAATTGAAACAAGAAATGAAATGAAGGCGTATAAAGATAACAAAACTAGCACTTGAAACAAGAAACGAAATGAAGGCGTATAAAGATAACAAAACTAGCAATCGAAACAAGAAACGAAATGAAGGCGTATAAAGATAACAAAACTACCAATTGAAACAAGAAATGAAATGAAGGCGTATAAAGATAACAAAACTACCAATTGAAACAAGAAACGAAATGAAGGCATATAAAGATAACAAAACTAGCAATCGAAACAAGAAACGAAATGAAGGCTTATTAAGATAACAAAAGGTGAGTTGTGAAGAAGAGATACCTTCAACTGGCTAGATGAGATTCAAACTAAGCAGCAGGGGAATCCTCTTCAGCTCGTAATTCTTCACTATTGCGATGGCGACCGAACAACCAAAGGCTGCGACTGAGGAGACTAAGATGGATAGAATTTGAAGACGATGAGGAGTTTGAGGAGTTCAAAATTGGTCAAGAGTGGGATGAGAAAGAAGGAAAGAGGTAACTCAGCAATGGGAAGATGACGATGTGACTGATGATTTCTCCCCTGCAGCTCAAGGAGGGGGTTAATTGGAATGCATTGCTGACAAGAAATGAGACCAGCTCTCTGTATAGCTTTAAACGTAAATCGGGAGAAGCAGCTGCAGGGGAGATCGTAGAATGTGACTGTAAAATTAAATCGGGAGAAACAGCCACAGAGTAGATCGGAGAATGTGTTTGTAAAAGTGAATCGGAAGAAGCTGCTGAGTAGAGGAAATGGGAGAAGAAGCAGGACAATGGAGAAGAAGGGGAGAATGTCTGTAAAAGGAATTTTTAGTTTCTTTGTCTATTTTTAAAAAATGGAGGGAAATGTATCTGTTTTTGGCAAAAAAATTACCGTTAAACTTAATTTTTACTGTTACTTCTACAGTACAACTAGTCTACTAATACTATCTGTTAAATGTCAAACACGCATCACCATAGTAACAGCTCTTTACGCATCACCATAGTAACAGCTCTTTTATAATTTCACAAGAAGTTCTCATAGTATCTCCGATCCAATTTGTTTTTTGTTTGCCTTTGGAGTAAGGGTCATTAATAAAATACAAGAAAATACGCGTGTAAAGCATATTATGTGTAAAGCATATTATTTTAATAAAAAATGTGAAACAAGAAATTACGAAATTAGGACATTCAAAAAATTAGTTCCAAAAGAAAACAAAACGGGAGCAATAAAATTGATCGGGCAGAACCATGCTCCACTTAATAAACTTCACAAAAAAGTGACATATTATTCCCCTCCGTTTCATAACAAGTTACTATTATTATTATTATTTTCAGTCAATTGGATTCTATTTTGATTATAAATTAATCTTAAATTATAATGATAAAATATTTAATGAAATTACATAAAGAAAGTCTAGCAAAAAAAATTTTAAAACACGCTTTTGATACGAATTTATAACTCATAATGAAATTATATTTACGCCTCAAATTATTTCATTGAACTGCTTCGGCATTAGCCGGCCTAGTACAAGAAAATGTTAACACATTACTCTATCAGGACAGAAATGCAATAAGCCGGCCTAGTCAGTGTCTTCCAAATACTCTCTCAGCTGCTTAGAGGTAATCCCTGAGGTTTTCGTTGCATGTAGTCTCTATTTCTTTGAACGTCTCTTGAGCAAGGGACTTGACAGATAATTCTGCGTCCTCCAGCAACTCGCTGATGAAGGGCATTGTTTCGGGCAAGAGATGTGCGTACTCTTCTTGTAGTGTCTCATTAAGTTTCCTGGTTATTCTCAGACCTAAGATGCGGGCACGCACCTTTTCACTGCGAGTGCACATCAGTACCTAGATATAAATGAATGAAAATCATCAGATTTGAATTTTCAACTCAACCAACCGGGTCATCTATACGTGTGAAACAAGCCAGAGATTTTAGAAAACATTGAAGACTCCCCTTCGGCTAACAGTAACAAAAAAAGAAAGTGTTTGTGGTTCTACACCAAACGTATTTCCAGAGTGAAATTCCCGAGGTAAAAAAAAATAAAAATAGAAGAGACCCAAACATTTTAGCACACATCAGAACCACGAGCCAGCTAGCATATGGTTGTATCAAGCGAATTAATACTGCCATTATATGTGAATGACATGGGATAATAATTGGTAGCACTTCAAATTATGTTAGGAGTTTATGAACGATAGTTGTGCTTTTACTTAAAACCATAATCAGCCAACAGAATAGTTACTATTGGACCTTATATCAGTTTGCAATATAGCTGCAGCGCGCAAGGGCTCATAGCATGCTACGAGGAACAGACCCAAAATATAACATCTTAAGCTATTGCTTAAATCCAAATAGACCTCAGTGACTTGCAGGCAGATTATCCTAAATCCATCTTGTTGATTTCACTTATTATATCACAGCATTAGAGGAAGTTCAGATCAGACAGTTCATGACAACCACAAGTTTTGGCAAGTACGGATTTCCTCACCTCATGACTCAGTTGCTTCCAGAGATCATCTGAAGCAGCAGCAACAGCCATCTGAGTGATACAGGCAACCAATAACTCATCCACTTCGCTCACCAAAGGAACGTTCAGAACACTTTCGAACGATACAGGAGGATCAACCAGAAGTTGAGATACAATGGGTTTCAGAAGAACCTGAAATATGGTGAATCAAGATAAGGTAACTCAAGATAAAGTGCATTGAAAAGATCAAGCTGGGATCCTAAGATCAGCCAGAGTGTACAATATCCAAGTGAAAATGCATTAAAAACTTTCAAGGAAGTATGCAATCACATGTAACTCAACATCACAAAAATCCCAACCACACGTACTTGATATTTCCCCAACTACATTGCTCTCTCGAACACTAACGCGCATACAATGTACCTCCAGACCAATTAATTAACACTCCGCAGGTATATTTGATGAAAATAGAGAGTATCTTGGATATCGAACAGGGAAGTACTAGGATCTGAAGTGCAGCAAAGTGAAGCGAAAATGAAAATAATCTAGAGAGCAAGTGGTAACATACCTGAAATTTTGCTTCATCAAGAAACTTTGAACTTTCAGTATCATAGAGAAAACATTTATGTAGAGACGACAAGATCTGAGCCCGCAGATGCCACTGTTGAAGAGATAATAAAACGCTGCCTTTGTCCTCAGTGATGCTGCTATGCTTAGCCTTCTTCTTCTTCCTAGTCAAACCCATCTTTGTATCTTCAGAGTCAGCAAGTCCTTGAACAATGCCATCAAGCAAGTACTTGAAGTATGGAGTGAAGAGAGATCTGGAAATTACCACAAAAAAAAAGCAAGAATAAGCCCTGTTTTATTAATCTTTCAATGATGACAGACCCAACTATCGAGAACTAAATGCATGCATAATAAACAAATGAATAGCTACTTCACCTTCTGCTCTCAGCCATCTTGTCAACCAAGCTATAGAAAGATATGGCTCGGTTAACCTTTCCCGGAATGCTTTCATCATTTTCAACGTTTAGACCTGACCATTCGATTGTCTTGATGAAAAGTGGTCTGAACCTGGTATCCGTAAGTCTCATAGTCAGAGTATCAATAGCTTCAATGACTCTCTGCTCGACTTCATTAATATTTTTTACCGAAGGAGGGCTTTGGCGTCGCAGATCAAGAGCTAAAAGACACATGTCAAAGATTTTTGCATGATAAAGACCAACTGATGGTTTATCCATTGAACCAGCCAAATTTTTCAGCATCTCAAAAACAATTGATAAACTTGACTCTCCATAAGTCACGGCATCTGTGTACATTTCCAGGATAGGGGGAATCAAAAGCCGAACCTATAGAATGAGTATCACAAATAGAAACGTCAAACGGCATAGTTATTTGAAATCCAGTAAGTGCATAACATACTCGAGAGAATAAGAAAAATTGAAAGACAGAAAGAAAGATGTGAGAAACAACTTACAGGAATCTTATCAGTTATTAGCGTCCGCACTGCATCCGCTTTCGATATGGATTTCTGCTCGGAGGGAGATAAAGATGAAGGATGCAACATAACCAGCCTTAAAATGTCACCCAGATATGGATTCAGGAATCCACCAAGCTTGTTGACAATTGCCTCTAAGGAAATTAGTAGAGACATAAATAGAGAATCCACTGGTTTTGAAGATGAAGTGGTAGTACCCATGGTTCTCACCGTCTCTACAGCCTTTGATGAAAATTCACGACTTCTACTCACCACGTGTTTCATAATATTAGGAAGTTCAGGTAGTGCCCCTGTTCCCAGTGAAGTGACTAAGGCACCAGTGGCTCGAAGGCAGTGACAAGAGAGAACAATATTGTCCGAACATATTCGTTTACACACAGACCCCAGGCACATGCTGAAGACCATGTCATTTGATGGGAACCTATTAGCCAAAACATCTATTGCAGAAACAGCTGCAAGTTGCAGCGTTGTGCCCACATCATCATCAGGAGCATCAAGTAATTTCAATATTTTCGAGCACAATTTATCCAGAGATTTCAGGGAAGTTTCATCAAGATGCACCCAAGAGTTCCTTATTCTTGAAGCTACACCCTTCTTTTCGATTTTATTATGAGTCCCAAATTCCTTCACTGTCTCACACAGAAGACCCAGAGCCTGATCAACATGATATCAAAACTTAGTGGGTAATGAGGGAAAAAAATGTAAAGAGAATTGAAGTTGGATGGGGTAAAAACATCCTGGAAGAAGTAGGGCATCTTAGAGAAACTGACATGCTTCTAAGACCATACTATGAGCTACATATATTGCAAAAACAACTTTCATAATCAATATGAAATTACCTTTTTCCTCACATGTCTGTCCTTGTGATCAGCTAATTTCATGGTGACCTCAAAATACACAGCTGGTAGAAGAGACTTTGTAATGGCCTTTAGCACAGAGCGCACATAATCCTTCAGTTCATTCTTGATGCCAGCAGGAAATTTTTTGTGCTTTTTTGAGTCCAGCAATTGCAAATGGCTAACAACTATCTCCATCAGGTTACCAATCAAAGTCTGCCAGAATTAAATTGCCGTTCCAGCAAACAATGGAAAATTCAGTAACTCATCAATCTGATCTACTAAGTATACTAACTGTATTTTCGAGAAGCCTTCCAAGCCTCCAGAAGACCATCAGATTTTACTTACACTTTTTTTAGATATATAGTATGCCAAAAGCTTCAGTGAAATAAGATTATTTACATATATATAAATGAGTGCATGTTCAGTCTCTGAAAAAACAACCCCCCCCCCCCCACACGCATTTCACAACGCCACAGTATTCAGCAAGGTAAAACTGCCATCATGAAATAAGATCGTGACATTCTCGAAACAATATATAGTGAAGCATAGTTCAAAAGTACTACCACACTAGGTAGTAAAGGAACGAACCCTTGGCTGTATTTCTTAAAAGTACTATTTTAATCCAGAGGCACATATGTACCTGAAGAGAATCTAGATCTTCACCAGACTCAAGCTTGTAAGCAATTTCAGGATCACGCAGCTTGTCTGGAACAAATTGCATTGCGACTAGCATCTCCATATACGTTTCTGCACCCAAATTTTGTCCTATTTTCTGAAGGGCAACAATAAGAGCCTGAAGCCATATTGTGCAAGAATACTGCTCAAGAAGCTGCACAGCAAACTCAAACTCCCATTGTTTACGGATGGCCAAAGATATGTGATCCAAAGAAGGCTCATCGACATAGAGACTGAATACGTTGTTCCTTGAGACCAAGGACTGACAAAGGTAGAACAGCAGTGATCCCAAACTTTCAGCCTCTCCAAGGGTTCTGAAAGAAAACAAAACATTAAGAAGATATCACAGGGTAAGGAACAATTGTAAAGGACAATTTGTTACTAGTACCTCAGTATGGGTGTAATAATGCTGAGCTTCCTATGTCTGGCAACCTTTGGTAATATATTTACAAAAATCTGCAGGAAACTTGATGGTGTCAGAACCAAACTACTATCAGGTGCCTCAGCAACACATGTTGCAAGTATCAAAGTTAGATAACCTGAATAACTTGGTCAATGTTGCCTTTCTTAGATAGCCAGTGTGGCACAATTGCTGATACTAAGTCTTCAAATACACGCTGTGAATAGCTATCCCACTGCACGCAGATGGACTAAAAGTTAGACAGGACCAAAGTACAGAAAAAAATGGAAAATAATATACAACGCAATTGGCGCATGCACCAAATCCCCGCCACACAACAAGAACAATTTTTGTGGCATGTTATAATTACTAAGGTATTACAAATTATATAAATAATAATCTAACATAGTGCATTTCACCTCATATGACATCAGAGAGCAATCAATCCCGCAGAGTAAATAACACAATAGCAAACGAAGGAGACCGAATTCGTAGGTATGCATGAACCATAACAACTAACCTGTGTTACTGTAGACTCCCCAATGACAATGAGAATATCTAGAAGATGGTCCAAGACTTTTTCTGGTGTGATCTTGGCAAGAGTTGTTATTAATGAAAACACGTGATTACGAGTAACAGCTTCATTTGAACTCCGCGCAGAACTAACTAAAAGTTGCAAGTCGAAATCACCAAGAGCATCCTGACAGTTCATGTTGTTAACAAACAAGTTTAAAAGAAGAAGGGCAGAAATAGACAGCATTATTTGAAGAGGCTAGATATACACAAGAGACAGAGAATGAGGGAATAAACCTTTGATGGAATATCATTCAAAATGGAAGAACTGAGATTCTCCAAAACAAGAAGCAATGTCTGCTGTATATGAGCTATAGCATCTGAAACGATAGGTGGAGAACTAGATGGAGCTATACTTGCACTATCCTGGTTTGAAGCTTTAAGCATCCATTCTTCATTTGTGAAGATTAAGCGCAGAAGCTTAAATAAAGGACCACAAAGTGAAATTCTACAGTGCAATAGGGATTATCAACATCAGGAACAGATTACTAAGACATAACAAAGGTAACGAGCAACGCCAATTAAAAGCACCAACAAGATCTGAGTCTAACCTGTTGTCAATATTTTTCTTCATTAGCAACATATCAAGGAAAGCAGTGAGAAAAGATAATGTGCTATCCAGGTCCTGTGTCTGATCATTATACTGACTCTGTGATTTGTTTGATGTTTTTCGCTTCTTCTCATGTTGTAAACCAGCAGAGCAAGCTTTATTATCCAAGATCGAATCAATAATCTTTCTGACAACAGAGCAATTGACCTGTCATGGCCAGGGTCAGACTTCAACTTTGATAATACATTACCATCCAATTACTTGTATTTAGTTGTATGGGCTTCTTAACAGATATTAGGAATAGAAATTAGAAACTCCACCAGCATGGCAATAAATAGAAACATGAACACACGTTCTAAAATTAAGATTACCTATACAGGCATTGAAATTTGTATGCCAATGTTATTCATCCAGAACAGTGGACCCTAGGAGTCAATAATAGCACACAACAGGGATGTAGATTTTTTTTGGGAAGGTGGGGGGGGTGGCTGCTATCTATGTACTCAAAATCATATGGTATACGGTATTTGTGTACTTTTTTTCTATAGTAAAACAACCTAATTAATTGCAGTTTATATATTAATATACTGTGTAAAGTATCCCTATATGTTGTTAGTTCACTGTTTGCAAGATTAACAACTACAGTGTAGGATTAGAAACGCAGGAAACAAATACAGCAGCAGAAGAGTAAAAATGTACGTCAATTCGCAATAAAGCATCCTTCGCAGCATTTTGTATGTCACCACTGGTACTCCGGAA
>JAYMSL010003977.1:0-11678 GCA_036897195.1 Plantago coronopus | reverse complement strand
GGGCTTGTTAGATCAGTGAAAGCTTCTTCTCTAAGAAGGCCCAACAGATTATCTTGGAAGCAGTTGACATAGATTGTCAGAAGTTCACTATTCATAGCCCGAATGCAACTAGAAGCATGCTGTTGCAATACCAAAGCTGACCTCAGGCATCCGAAACTTATATCTGACTCTAAGCGATGCTTGACACTTGCAAACTTTTCCTCCGGGTTGGTCCTGTAGGTATTTTTAAGGAAGAAGGAATAATATGCCATCTTTGAAGCCACTATTTGAGAAGAAATCAGGAAGTCATTCATCTCTTCACTATTGATTCTGTCTGCAGTGAACTTAATGTAGTATCTCAAAAGAACCATATATCCTCTCATGGTTATTCTTTCTTTGGTTGCAAATGCGCCCAGAGACTGCAGATCCTCATGAACTTGGTCGAGAAATTCCAGAATGAATTTATTCCCAATCAGCAGGTAACTGGACCTAAATGACGCTTGTCTTCTACTGATAGAAGCCTGATAGAGGGGATCAATCTCACTCACCAGAGTTGAGAAATGATAATGCCTAAGAGCAGATATTTCAGAGGGATCGAGTTCCTCCAGAGACAAATTATCGGTCAAACTATTGATGATCAACAAAAAGTGACGCTCAATCGTTTCCAACAACAATGCCGAACTAATGTTTATGTGCGTCTCATCCTTAACCATCATCCAGTTGAGTTGGCACCTACAGAATGTAACAACCATTCCCATATCCACCCTCATCCATTGATATTCGAGGGGAAGTACAGGACCTTCATGAAACTTTCTCCCTATATTCTCAAGTAGAGCAATGGCAGTCTTGTGGATTGAAGTGAAGCTCACGTAAACTTCTTTAACAGTACTCTCGTACAGATCATCAGAATCACCAAAACATTGACACAGAAGGTGTATCATCGGACGGATATCTGAAACACTGCCTTTCATGATCTGGATGCTTTCTTCATTTAAAAGAATTGTGCTTTCAATGAAATTAAAAAGTGATGAAACTAAGCTTCCATTGCTTTCATTATTGAAACACGGCATGATGATATATCCCACATTTATGACCAAAGCTTGTAAGCGTACCCTGATATCCCACAATTTCTCCTGAACATCAGCAGCAAGCAGACCAGAATCGGCAAGCAGAATTATCAAGAATGTGAGCCGACTTTGAAGGATTGTAAATTGATCTATCAAAGCTTCATCTTTTAGAAGGCCCAACAGATTATCTTGGATGCAGTTCACATATATAGTCAAAAGTTCGTTATTCATAACCGGAATAGAACTAGAGACATGTTGTGGCAATACCAAGGCAGCCCTTAGGCATCCGAGATGTACATCTGATTCTATGCCATGCCTGATACTTTCAAACGTTTCCTTGCAGCCGATGATGTGGGCAAAATTACTGAAGAAGGAATAATATGCCATCTTTGAAGCCACCAGTTGAGAATAAATCAGGAAGTCATTCATCTCTTGACCATTGAATTTATTTGCAGTGAACTCAAAATAGTATCTCAAAAGAACCAAATATCCTCTCATGGTTTTTCTTTCTTTGATTGCTGATGGGCCCTCAAACTGCAGATCCTCATGAACTTGGTTGAGAAACTCCATAATGAATTCATTCCCGATCACCAGGTAACTGGGCATCAAATAAGTTTCAGTTCTACTGATCGCAGCCCGAAAGACGGCTTCAATCTCCTGTGCCAGAGGTGAGATATATTCAAACCTAAGATCATTTACACTGCTGCGATCACCTTTTACCCTCGATAGATCATGAATCACACCTTTGATGAGCAACAAAAAGTGAACCTCAATCTTTTCCAACAAAAGAACCGAACTTTTGTTCATCAGTCCATCCTCCTTGTACATCCAGTTGAGTTGCCACCTGCAGAATGTAATTACCATTCCTACATCCTTCATCATCCGGCTATAGCTTATTGAAGTAGGTTCATGATCTTTAATATTTCTCCCTATGTGTTCCTGTAGAGTCTTATGGATTGAAGTGAAATTGCGGTATACGTCTTTAATGATCTTATGTTGACCATCAGTAATGCCACGATCACAACTCCGACGGAGACGGTGCATCCTCCCACGGACATCAGAAACAGAATCATTGTCTTTCATTGATACTGAAAAAACATAAAACTTATAATCAATATAAAAGTTGAAAAAACAGTCAAACTGTATTCAGGTATGCCATCAAAGATCACGTAACGTAGTTAATAGTGAAGAATCATTAAACTTAAAATCAATATAAAAAAGTTAAATTCGGGTATAATTCACCCTTTGAGTTTATGTTCAGTGATAAGGAAAATCCAATGTTAAGTCATGTACCAAAAAAAAAAAAAAAATCACTGAAACATTAAAAGAATGAAAGTCTTCTGAGACTTACTCGAAGAAGAAGACAGAAAAAGAAGCTGCTCGCCACTCGCAACTGTGTTAAAGGGTAGACCTGAATGATGATGAAGCCCTGAAGGGAAGAATCCGGATGGGAGATCGGAAGTCGGAATATATAGAATCACATGATCGGTCGAGCTGGAGTACTCATGGTAGGCCGAGGGGATGAGATTGAGAGATGGAGGAGTATAGTAGTTGTGGGAGGCCAAGAAACCGTGAAGTTCAAGAGGGTAGTTACAACAACTATGATCAAATGTGGACCTATTTGGTGGATTTTCCACCCCCGTAATAAATTGTACGTAGGCAGGTGATCCCCTATTGGGATGTGATGGATTCCTCGAATGGACATCACTAGTTGAGCTTGGCCTTTCGCTAGATCCATTGCTAACTAGTATCTCCCCATTCGAGGTCCTGGACCAGGATCGAACTGCCGATCCGTTCCCCCTAACTCTCGGCCACTTCAACTTTCTCGAAGTCGGACATACTAGACGATGGGGGGTCAGGAGTAAATCCAAATTGACCAATAGGAGCTCATTTTGTCTTAGTTACGCCATTCCAAAAAAAAAAAAAAACAACTATGATCAAATGCTGTTATTACGTCTACGACTTGATCTCCGGCAAACCGAAAATTCCTGATTAATTTCAAAGATATCAGGTTCAGGTTTAAGAGCATCGATGGAGAAGGGAAAATGAAGAAGTAAATGATCAACGAAAACAGTAATAGTGGTTAATGCCTGTAATTTTCTTTGCGAGATTCAAGTGTCACTCTGTTGGCCGGAAAATGTATATAATTCTACCAATTCCAATTAGTCAATGTTTATCTGCTGCTTAATTTTCTTTGTTTATAACCCAGTACCTTTAAATCCTACAAATCAATTTTGTTTTGATCCTGAAGAATCAACAACTTACTTACAATTACTATTAAACATGTACTACTACTTAAATGGTCTTCTTAACATATATTACCTCCGTACTTTTACAACCTTCTTAGGCTTACCTTTTTTTTCGAACTTTGACTGCGAATTACTCGAAAATTATACAACCAAAAAGTATTAGACCCGGACAAAAAAAAATCGCAACCGGTCGAGCCGAAGGGTGTATGTGGTCGAGAAAAATGAGGAAGAAAACATCCAATCAAAGAAGATAAGATAATATTGCCAAGAGCAAATATTTCATCACTAGGTCTCTCATATACATGGGACTGAAAAAACCATCAAAGAATCGAATAAACCAGCGATATACATACAAAGAATGTAACAAGTGACAACAACAGAACAACTGGGAACACAACGACACATCCATTCAGGCTCAGCTCCGTAGAACAACACGGCAAGTCTTCCGAGTAGAGGAATTGTTTGGAGAGTGAGGAGGACATCTGATGGGATGATCTTCATGAATGTCATCGTCTTGACGTGGGAGAATCCCTATTGTTGCAGCATCAGTTTCTGTCTCTTTCTTACTCCTAATACTCTCCTCTACCAGTAATTGGAAACCATCACAGAATTGTTGAATAAACCACAAAGTCACTACATGTGTCCACACACTTGGGAAGGAATTGAAGGCCACGTCGAGTTTGCCAATACATCACTCTTCAGTTTTTGATGTTGCTGTCCATAATCATTAATTGTTCACTTTTTGCAGCTAACATGCGTAGAACGGGCTAATTTCTTACAGGCTTTAGCATATTTGCTGAAGTTGAGACATGGTTCCTGTTTGAGAGGCATACTGCGGTAGGAGGAGGAGACAGACAAACACATAATTAGTAGAGGTATATGATACTCGGTGCTAAGATTTTCATACTTGGACTACTAGTAACATTAAATATGCAGGTTGAGGAGGGAATTGACGTACATAATAATTTAGAAGCAAGTCAAAGAGCTATTCGAGAATAACATAGATGACTCAATCTAGCATCGAAATTTTCTGCAGGAGCATTCTGAAGAATAGGTACATGATGTGCAAATCATAATATTCACACTCATATTCGCCTTTTACCTGCAGCTGTGGGACCTTAATATACATTCTACTATTCGTTTAACCTATTTGCTTATGATTTATAATGTTATAAAGAACAGCGAGGACACATGTTAGCTTAGAAATCATGTGAGGGCTTCTTTAAATCTCTTCTTCTCTTGATGATACTCTGTATTGATTACTTGAATGTATGGTTTACATGTCAACACATCCAACTCGTACAACATAGTAATGCAGTAATTTGCAAACATGTCATTAACTATATAGTATGCATATCATGCAGACTAATTCCGAGTCGATAAAAACTCTACTCATTATTTTCAAAAACTCAACAGCAAAATCGGGATATAGGTTTTGCAAATTTAGAAGTTCTAATCCAGAATAAGCTTTGCAATATTGGATATACATGTACTTCAATGTTCTCCAATGCAATGCTTCTGTTACAATAGGATACAAACATGGAGTATAACTAGAAACATGGAATATAATCAGAAGTCCAAACTGCATCTAACATTATATAGACTTCCTGTATTGACAGAATTAGAGCATATCATAATTGAACATACCATTACATTTGTGGAATATAACTAAAACTATTAAGAGCAGGTCGATCCTTTGTTAAATCGTCTTGATAGTAAGATAAATCAAAACAACTATGTTGATATATATTAACACAACATAGGGTGTGCCTAACTAGATGCGGACTCTGATCTATTAATTACCTGAAAAAACCAATTACCTATCTCATTGATATACCTAATGTTAAATAGTGCATTAGACAGAGTCCGGTGAGTGTTAAGAATCTCAATCAGTAACATATATGATGATCCCTAGTAAACTTAGTAGATATTCAGAACTTATATAGCAACTTGAAGGTGTAGAAGGCATGTACAATTATGAGATTCAAATAAATTAGTTGCAGTTATATATATATATATATATATATATATATATATATATATATATATATATATATCCACAAAGGTGAATATTATGGTTACTACTAATTATTAGTGAACTTGATTGAAAGATGAAGTTTACTTACAGATTAATGATGTTGATTCTTATTCACTCAGATGATGATTGATCATATTCCAGTTTCGGAGTGTAGATATAGACGTTGAGTGAAGAGTTGCCAGCCATGGTTTGTTCTTCTTCAATATCCTTTGCTGATTTTGCTGCAGAGTGGCTGCACCAGATTACATCTATCTTCTCTAAACTGGAAATGCCTCCCAGACTGAAAGGGATCTCCTCAAGCTGCTCGCACCTCTCCAAAACCAATTTCTCAAGGCACGGAAAATTGTCTTCTGAAGCTTCCCATGTCTTTATATTCAGATTCTCCAGCTTCAAAACTTTGAGCTTGGGGAACTCTTCATCTCCCGTGTCCCAACATTCATCCTCAACAGCAGCCGAGCGTAGTTTGAGAACTTCTAAGTTTGGCAGATTCTGAAAGATGGAAACTTGACTCCATTTGAGACTGAACTTGGAGAGGCTAAGTTTCCTTAAGCTCTTAGGAAGCTTAAATTGGCAAGATGATTGCACGCTCCCGGAATAGGATGCCTTAAGTGAATGAAGTTTATGTAGAGACTCCAAGTCGTAACATTCATTGATCTCTTTGTTGGAATCACTACTGCTTTTATCGAAGGTGCATCGTAACTTCAAAACATTTGGTACTTTTCCGAAAAAGTTCTTCACTTTTCCAGGATCAATGGTTGGCGTAGAAAGTGTAATTAAACTCTTCAACTTGGGGGAATTCTCTGGTGCATCACTGAAAAACGCAAAATCATTTACATGCAAGTGCCTCAATTTCACCATTTCCCATATAGTACATGGCAAAACAATTTCTCCTCCAACTCTTTCAATGATCAATGTCTCTAAGTTCTTGAGATTTGATAGTGATTCAGGAATATTGCAATCTGTCCGGATTGAAATGTACCGCAAATGGAGAAGGTTTACAATGTCGTCAATGTTGATTTTGGTGCTCTCAGAATGAATGGCCCTTGAAAACTTCAAGCTGGAAAAGTCTGGGTTGTGATCCTGGTCCTGTATTTTTTGATCAGTCATATCAAATAACAATAAAGCGCGCAGAGGAGGACTCACTGAAACAAGTGGATAATATTTGTATGGGATGAGAGGTTTCGAAGAGGCTGGAGTATCTCTTTTCAGAAAGACGCTTAGTCGCCGTTGATGTATTACTGATTCTGATAACTCCTGATAAGCATGTATCCGTTCCATGAATTTTACTTCTCTAGCCTTCGCCAAACACATATCACGCAACAGATCATGAATTTGGCAAGCCTTCACCCTTCCATCTGAACCTCTTTTTGAAACCATCACGAGGTTTCTATCAATAAGATCCATCATGCTCATCTCTGCTTCCATCTCTAAGCTCCTACGCTCAGTGTCCTGCACCAAACCATCAGCAATCCATAGCCACATTAACTTGTCCATGGGAATTTCCTTATCTTCTGGAAATGCTCCAAGATAAAGAAATAATGGCTTTAAAGCATCAGGTAGGAACTTATAACTCAGCTCTAATGGCCCCATCCATTGTGTTTGAGAACCATGATCAAGATACGAAGAACTCAAGTTTTCAGCAACTTCTTCCCAAAGTTCATGTTTCTCGGCCGACTTGGCGAGAAATCCAGCTACCACAACAACTGCAAGTGGTAAGCCTTTGCACTTTTGGGCAATCTTGTTCCCGAGTTGACACAATTCCGAAGGGCATTTTCCTCGAGGATAAATTTTCTGTTCCAATAGATCCCAACTCTCTTCATCAGTTAAATGACCAATTTCAATTGGGTCGCTATGGTATTTCACTAGCGACGCTATTACTCTGTTCCGGCTAGTTAACATGATCCGGCTGCCGACATTATCATCAGGAAAGAAATTGTTGAGTCCCGTAAATGCATCTATTTCCCATACGTCATCCAGAATAATAAGGTACCTCCTTCCCTTTAGCATTTTGTGGACCATCACTGATAACTCTGTTTCAGTATTCCTCCTGATTAGCTCTGTGACCTCCAATTTTGCACGTAGAATGGTAAGAAACAATTCTTTCTTGTTGTACTCTTGGGAGACTACGCACCATACACGCACATCAAAGTGTTTTTCTGCCCAAGGGTCCTCATAAAATTTCCTTGCCAGAGTAGTCTTGCCTGAGCCTGGCATACCAACAATGGAAACAACATCTAACTGCTTGCCACCATAGAGTCTTCTTTTTATTATTGACATCTCAACCTTGAGACCTACCACCAGTTTAGTCAGAGCTGGGTTCTTATCCTTAGCTTTTTTCCAGTTGAACTCCACCACACCTGCTTCAATTAGCCTGATGTGTTCCGTAAACTCAGAAATCCAATGAGAGGTGCATGAGACAGGATATGCTTCAACAGCAAATGAGTCGAGTATATATTCTGCGACATATCCTGCCTCAACAATATCGTACCATAGCTTCTGAGATTCTTCATCTCTAGTGTTAGTTGTGAAATTCTGGATAAATGATCTAAAAACAACTAGGGCCTCATAAATCGTTTGGCACTGGACCTTTTTATTCCTGACTATATCAGATTCACAGACCATGAAATCCTTCCAATTGTGAAGGAGCAGATTGAAGAAGCCCGGGAGATGAACCTGTGGTGATTCTTTTCTTATCATGTGAAGAATAACCGTATATTGGAAGCCCTGAGTTTCTTCTTGGAGAATATTAAGCATTTCCAATAAATCAGCTACTACAATACTCTGTTCTGTAGTCAAGTTTCTTAATGGATTGTTGAAACATGAGCAGATGACATAACCTATGTTCCTCAACAAAGCTTGGAAACGTAGCTTGGCTTCAGACAGTTTCTCCTGATCGGCATAGTACTTGATAAGAAATAGTACTGGGAAAGAAAGATCCTGATGAAGTCTCTCGATTTGACTCTTCATCTGATTACCAGGTTCATCTGTTACTAGCTCCATCATATTGTCTTGGATGCAATCTACATAGCCCATCAGAAGTTCATCACTCAAAGGTTGAGTACTAGAGGCCTCAAGCGACAGTACTGCAGCTCTAAGGACGCCAACACGGATATGTGAGACTACATGTTCTTTGGTCTTGAAGTACACTTTCCACCAATGGACTTCCCCATATCTCCTGAATAAGTGGTGACACACCATCTCGAATACAGTAACTTGGGAAGAAATCAATACCTTACTCATTTTCTGACCATTGATCTGAAAAATGTCCAATTGGAAGTAATTTCTCAAAGACTGTATTTGATCAGCCAGTGCTTTTATGTGTTCGTCTTTTTCACCGTCATCTGGCTCTTCATTATTTTTTGATCCTTCATGAGTGGTACTGTTACCTGTCAGTAGATGTCAAAATCAGAATACTATTTTTAAGCAGCCAACTCTTCATAAGTATGTGTATTCAAGAAGTATATTGACATTACCTTCGATATTCAGGATAAAGGATCTGAAAAGAACTAGGTTAATGTCAACGGCGTCAAATTGATCCTTCGAAGTCATTTTCAAGTCGGATTTACTGCGGATTAGATCCTCAAGGTTTTCGAGGAGAATAATCAGGAAGTGCAGCCGATGTGTTCTGGGCGATTGTTTCCCACGTGTCCCCAAAACAATGGAATACATGCCCGCAATGATTTCTTCTGTCATAACATCCACGTTTCTGATGGAATCAGCTAGCATAGATGTTATGCTTCCCTTCATTTCTTCAGTGAAACATGAGATACTGAGAGATCTCACATTTCTCACCAAAGATCGGAACCATACCCTGATATTTGACAGTTTCTCATGATCAGCAGTTGTGGGCGGCCTAGAATCGGCAAGAAGAGTCATCGAGGCATCCATTGGAAGGATCATGAATGGATCTGTCATTGGGCTATTTAGATCAACGAAAGCTCTATCATTTCGAAGGTCCGACAGAGTATCATGGATGCAGTACGCATAGCTAGTCAGAAGTTTACTATTCATAGCCGGAATACAACTAGAGACATGTTGTTGCAATACCGAAGCTGCCTTTAGGCATCCGACACGTATATCTGACTCTAAGCTATTCTTAAAAACTCTTGACGTTCCCTTCCACTTGTAGCTATATCTACTGAAGAAGGAATAATATGCCATCTTTGAAGCCACTACTTCAGAAGAAATCAGGAAGTCAACCATCTCTTCACCATTGATTTTATCTGCAGTGAACTCAAAGTAGTATATCAAAAGAACCAAATATCCTATCATGGTTTCTCTTTCTTCGGCCGCTGATTCGTCCATCAACTGCAGATCCTCGTGAACTTGGTCGAGAAACTCCAGAATGAATTCATTCCCGATCAGTAGGTAACTGGGCATCAAAGAGGTTACATTTCTACTGATCGCAGCCCCATACAAGGCTTCAATCTCCTCTGCCAGAGATGAGATATATTCATCCCTAAGAGAATTTAGATCGATGGGATCATCTCCTGAACTGGATAGATCATGAGTCACTCCTTTGATGATCAACAAAAAGTGACTCTCAATCTTTTCCAATAACTGAATCGTTCTTTTGTTCATCCGCCCATAATCCTTGACCATCCAGTTGAGTAGCCACCTGCAGAATGTAACTACAATTCCCATATCCTCCATCATCCACCTATACCTTGAGGGCATATCATAATCTTGAAAGTTTCTCCATATATATTCATGTAGAGCCTTATAGATTGAAGTGAAGTTCCGGTATACCTCTTTAATGATCTCATGTTGACCATTAACAATATCGCCACGATCACAACTTTCACGCAGAAGGTGCATCATCCCACCGACATCAGAAACTCTGCGTTCCATGATCTCTAACTTCTCCTTCTTCTATTCTATTTATCTCTCTTTTTTTCAAAGAACAGTTAAGTGTTTAGTTTGCCCAGTGAAACTGTATTCAGCTATGCCCTCAAGATCAACTGTTGATACAGAACAGTCATTAAATTGAAATTCAATATTTAAATTAAATTCAGGCATAATTTGAGTTTATGTTCATTGACTCACACGCGATCCTCAAAGGCTTGATGATACGTCATCTTCTAATACACCGTTGGATTTTCGACATGTGTATTGTAACAACCTCACTTCCAAATCTAATTCCTAATTTCCGGTTAATTAATTGAGACTAAAAATAGTAAATGAAGAGAGATAACAAAATGAAGATATTTGCAGAAAAACCTTCTTCTAAATTTAGTCATTTATGCATCATCTTCTGCACGCACCATCCCCTTCTTCCCATGTTCAGTAAAATTGAATTCACCATTAAAATTCAACTGTAATTTCCCTATGCTCCTTTTCTTTATGCACGTCGTGTTATTGCTTTCGACTTAAATTCTTTTGGACTGGATGTTGGTTTCAAAATTTCTTTTTCTTGAATGAATTTCGAGAGTTGGAGATGGAGTTAGAGACTGATGCTAGACTGCTACTACGCCAAAGTTATTGTGCCAATTTATCAAAAATAGATTCATTACCATCATAGTAGTTATTTCAATTGTTAATTCTCTAATGCACTATTTATTTAATATGAAGGGAGCAAGAGCAGGATCATGGCTAAATTTACTAGAAACGATCTTACAGAAGAGAAAGAAAGAAAGATGGGAGTCATGGGACTAAATTTGATTAGTAGTGGATGGTTAAAAATCTGGGCATTTGCTTCAAAAAGAATCTGGGCATTAATTTCTCTCTCCATTTCCTATTTTTAGTGAGTTTATTTAACCGGAAATTAGGCAATGGATTTGGAATTGTTAGAATTGTAGTTATTATAATACACATGTCACAAATCCGACGGTGTCTTAGAAGATGACGTATCATTAAGCCTCAGAGGCTCGCGATTGACTATCATATATCCTCAAGCTGAAAAATTTATGAATTACAATGTTGTATGTCGTAATTAGTTCATGAAATTAATATTGAATTAATTAAGAACTAATTACACACTTTCCCATCTTATATACTTACTGTTCATCTTCCCCACCTTCCCCATCTTATAAAATTCGATAATCAAACAGATTACAAAACTCAGTTTGGAAGAAACAAAAATGATTAATCGAGAACTAACAAGACTAAGCACAACAGCACCACCAGCTTCCTTAATCTTCTTCTACGCACTCTTCGACACAAGCTCGCAGACTCCATTGATGGAGGTCGCGAAGCTCCTGAGATTTGGAGATCTCAGATCGCGAACGGGCTGGGAGCCGATTTGTTCCTCCTTCCACCTCTCCTCTTCTCCTCCTTTCTTAAATTGAATTCCGGCCAGATCTGGTGAGCGGCTCCAATGGCGGACAGAGACGACGGAGGAGATGG
>JAYMSL010003976.1:0-11678 GCA_036897195.1 Plantago coronopus | reverse complement strand
GTTTACCTTACCGCTGTTCTAGTTTAGAATTGCATTAGGTTAATCTTAGCAGAATTATAAATATTATTTTGGTGAGAGTGTAACGACAACGTTCATCAAATATCATTAAAAGCAAAAACTTTCTTCATGAAAATTTAATCTGGCAAATAGGGAATGGTGAAAAAATTAAGTTTTGGAATGTTCAATGGATGGTAGATGGCCCTCTTAATTCTATATGCTATGGTCTTCCTGATGATGATAGCTTTCTCAATGAATTCATTATAAATGGTATGTGGAACATCACTAAGCTGAACACTTGTTTTCCCCTTCCTTTAGTCCTTAAAATTATCAATATCCTCATTACTGGAGAGGAAGATAAGTTGATATGGAAACACACTAACTCTGGTGTTTAGACTATCAAAACTGGCTACCAAAAACTCATTAGCAACCAAAACCCTGGACCTCACTGGCCATGGAAAGTGATATGGGGTATTAAAATGCTTCCTAGGATTAAAATGTTCTTGTGGCAAGCTCTTTAGGACAAACTCCCAACCCTTAGTAGGCTGAAAAAGAATGGCATGATTGAAAATGATAGATGTAACATATGTGGGACTGAGTCTGAAAATATAAACCACTTGGTGTTCAAATGTTGTGGTTTTTCCTCTCTCAGAAACTCTGACATGAACGAGTGTATATAGTTAAAAGAAATCTCTCTAAAGATAATATCAAAAAACTTTCTATCCTTGCTTGGATTATCTGGAGAGCCAGGAATGATTACAATTTCTCTGGCCTTGAAATTAATAATACCAGACTCCTTGGTATGTTTAACAAATCAGTGGCTGATCACCTGGTTGCTTTTGGAAGGATAGGATCCCCCTTCAGTTCTATTACTGTCCATTGGAAACCTAGCTCTAATCACCATGTTACCTTAAACACTGATGGGTCAGCTCATGGTACTTGTGGCCCAGCTGGGATTGGTTTAGTAATCAGAAATCATAATGGTGATTTTGTTAAGGCTGTGGCGGCCTTCATTGGTTTCACTAACAATAATAGAGCTGAACTTCTTGCTCTATACAATGGCATCCTACTGTTAAAGACTATGAATTTTCCCTCGACTCAAATCCAAACTGATTCTAACTACTCATTTTCTTGTATCTACAGGAAGCAGGAACCAGTGTGGCAGGACAACAAACTAATGCTGCAGATCAGGGCTCTACTTGAGGAATGCAGGGACGACCAAATAGATTTCATCTACAGAGAAGGCAACCACAGTGTTGACACTGTGGCTAAATTTGCTAGTTCTATGGTTTGTAATAACGTTTTAAGTCTGTCGAACAATGTTGCTCTTGTCAACTTTTGTGCTATGGATGGTAGTATTAGTAGTAGTGTTCAGGCCTGGGAAATCTGCCTTCAATGGCTTGAGGAAAAGATCAACCAGGACAGAACTCGTACTTATATTAGGATTAGGAAGAAGAAGGGATAATGTAATAGGGCTGGTCATGCCCCCATATTGGCCTGTTTGTTATAATACCAGTTTCCTTTTCAAAAAAAAAAAAAAAAATCATGCATGACCTAGCTCGCATGAAGCAAAAATATAAAAATGAAGAAAGCGAAAGCGTAAAATATAATAAAGAAGAAAGCGAAAGCGCACTAAAGAGTTTTTCTGTTATATTTTAAAAAAATATTATATAGTGCGTATATAGTACTAGTACTTTATACTATGTTTCTGCAGTAAACATTCTAAATAGTAGTAGTATTTTTTTTTTTTAACTTTTTTTTTTAATGATAGAATAGTTTAAACTTTAAACTCTTAAATTGGGGCTTCTTAGTCAACAATATCAATTCTTTTTCACACACCTAATTTTATTGTCTAATAATATTAATATATTTTTGTTCCTTCTTAATTTTAGTTGTATGAGAATCTTCTCAATCCAATTCTTCGTATTTCATGGTCAATACATCAACTAACACGTTTTGAGTTTCAATTATTCATGCATCATTTAAGAAATTTTAATAATTCTTACTTAATTATCTTTATTTCCGAGAACCCCATTTGGTTGAGGTACATAGTCATGGACAAACACAAACCACTCTTAATTAATTAAAATTACAACAAAAATTTATATCCGCAATGATATAAACTGTTAGACGTTTCGACGTCTTTCGGTCCCAGGTACACACGATTCACGGAGCGGAAATAACAAACTTATATTTCACAAACAACAAGGAGTACAAATTTATACAATCACTCACGAGCTGCTGCTCAATACTCACTCTTTTTTTTCCTTGACTTTTGACACTCTGTATTTCTCTGTTTCTCTTCTTCTTCTTGATCACTTTTCTTGTTCTTCTTTCTCTTCTTACTTGGTCTTGGTCTTGTACTTGTTCTTACAATATACCACACATAAATATTTATACTAGTACTACTAGGCACATCACCGACCATCTAGAAGCTTCAGCTTCTTCCTTTTAGTCTCTGCCGACTATCTAGAATTATCAAGGCTTTCCAATTTTTCTTGCACTTTGGTCCCTTCTAGATTTTTCTCTCAAGTCCTCCATTTATCTCCACTTCATTTCCAGGCCCTTCTAGATAATTCTAATTATAAATTGAGCTTAACTTTTCAACATAAACTCCCTTATTTCCTCTTCTACTCTCTCGGGTTCCACCTCCACCAAATTACCCTCTTCTTCATTCAAGTTAAATACCTGATCTATCTTCTCCTTAAGCTTAATATATTCCATATTAATATCTGAATGTTGGCCATCCCAATAAGAGATCGAACCAAATTCACGTGGTGATTATCTAACGGTGACCTGCGTTCAGGTCGGTTCGAAGTCGACCTGAGAATAGAAAAGCCTACTTATGTTACACCGTTAGACATTGACTTGGGGATACCACTACATACCTTTACACAGTTTATTTCCCTTTGCAAAAATGTCAGAGTGTTAAAATTCATTGACATACATTTATTTAATTTTCAAATTATTATTGATATTTGACTTATAATTAATACTGTCTGATTTATTATAAATTGAAATGGAACTTTCAGAGTTCAGACTTCACCCCTAGTTCATACGACGAAAGGATTATTTATCCGCCTTGTTTTAAATGTAAAATAAAGGACCAGTACTACTAGCAAATAGCAATATCCTTTAAGTAATAAAAGAAATAAAAATTTAACACTGGATTTAGCGTTGCTCACTCTTAAGAACCAATCCAAGCCTCCAAGGTTTGTAATAATCGTATTGTAGATACTTCCAAAGTACTCCCTAGTCCCTCCGTATCATTAAAAGCTTCCTAAGGAGATTTTTTACGAACTTTAACCGTAAATTGTTGTAAAATTATATGAAAATAATATAGTAAAATTATATTATGAAATAACTATGCACTTTTTTTTTTAGATAAACTATTACAATTACAATCGTTTTTACATATTTCTAACTAATAATTAACGAAATACTCTCCAAGCCTCAATATTGAGGAAATATCACCCCACAGTGGGGATGTTGTAACATAATTTTAATATATTTGTTTGTCGTATAATTTTAGAGTAATTCGCGGTCAAAGTTCGCGTTTTAGAGTAATTCGCGGTCAAAGTTCGCGAAAAAAATCTCGCTTTGAAACGGAATGATATTTGTTTGAGCGATAAGTCAACATTGTGCTCCCAGCTTTTCTACTATTATTTTCATTTCTCTAATTTAATTTAACTACCCCACTAACAACACAAACACTAACACAAACAGAGCATGGCGGAGGACAAAATCAATTTCCGAGCTCAAATTCTGTTCAATCACCTCCACTCCACCACCCCATGCCTCCCCGACGCCCCGCCCCAATTCTCATCGGACTCCATGAGGAGACTACTCGATGCTCACAACATACAGGACAGGGACTGGCTCTTTAACCTCATGCTGCACAGCCACCTCTTCAATCCACGGTCAAAGGCCGGCAAAGTGTTCCTTCAACCCGATTACAATCAGTCAATGGAGCAACAGAGACAAATGACCAAGAAGAGGATACAGTTTCTCTCGCAGCATGGTGTGTTTGATGGATGGCTTACTGGTGGCCTAGACCAGGAGATGAGGAAGTTTGCTCTCATGGAAGTCATTGGTATTTTCGATCACGCCCTTGGTGTCAAGATTTTTGTTCATTTCTTTCTATGGTAGGTGCTACATGTTTCCGATTGTTGATTCTCATTCTCAGTAAGTCAGTTTTTCGGTTTTCATTTTCGTCTAATGTGTGTACTATGCTATTGGATTGATTGTGATTGAATGGGATCACAGTTTCTGAATCCCAAACTGTGAGTCAGAATTTTGATTAAATCACACTAGACTAGGTAACTCTGAATTACCTTATCATGCTTTCATCTTCAGATTCTACGAGTGTAACAAGCGAATATTGACTTGTAAGGATTTGTTCAGTTCGGTTAAGTTCAGTTCACCATTGAAAGTTATACTACAAATAAGTTTGTTTCAGTTCAACTTAGTTTAGTTCAGTTCACAGGTTTTCAGACGAATTGAACCGACCCTGATTTTTACAATATACTATATTTTTCGTAACTCTAGAAATAGATAGTTAGAGGAGGAGATAATTACAAGTTTGCTATGTTATTACAGCTGAATTAGGTTAAAGATATCTCATTTGTGCCAATAATGTGGTGGTTTATAGGTTACGATTATCTTGTTTTAATCCGTGAATTCTGTATATGTAACAGGGTAATCAAGTTGTCTTGCAATGCTTACAATGTCTAGTTTGTACACTGGAAAAGATAGTATGAGTTCCTATTTATTATGACATGTGTCTTTTTTGTGAATAATTGGTTGCAGGGGTGGAGTTGTCAAGTTCCTAGGGACAAAACGCCATCACGAGAAATGGTTGATGGCTACAGAAAAGTACTTGATCAGTGGTTGTTTTGCGATGACAGAGTTAGGCCATGGAAGTAATGTATGTGAAGATTATATTTAGCTTCTTATGGATTAAAATTTATCTTCCTACTATTATTAAGGCCTTCCTACATTCTGCATTTCTAGGTCCAGGGAGTCGAAACAATGACGATGTATGATTCAGAAACTGGGGAGTTTGTCATCAACACTCCTTGTGAATCTGCTCAAAAGTACTGGATTGGAGGTGCAGCTAATGTAATCAATTCTGATCATACTTAGTTCTCTCGATAAGTAACTAACTCAATGACTCATAATAAGAGTATATGATATAGTATCCGCCCATTGTCTGATTTGCAGGATGCTACCCACACGGTAGTTTTTTCTCAGCTTCAGATTGATGATAACAGTCTAGGTGTACATGCTTTCATCACTCAGCTAAGAGATGAGAATGGAGATGTCTGTCCTAATATCCGAATTGCTGATTGTGGTCATAAGATTGGTTTAAATGGTGTTGACAATGGGCGGATCTGGTAAAACAATCTAGATGAAAATGATATGACTAGCTGTTGGAACTCAATTGTCTATGAACTGCGCAATCTGATATATTTGGCAATCTGATTATTCAGGTTCGACAATGTTCGTATTCCTAGAGAACATTTTCTGAATTCGGTCGCTGATATTTCCGTTGATGGGAAGTATCTTAGTGCAATTAAAGACCCAGCCAAGGTCTGACTCTCTTACATATTCAACCGATCTTAGTAATTTGCCTACAATTACACATTGCATCAGTTACTTTCAGCTGTATTTGACTGAAACGCGAATTTATATCAATCACTCTGTGCCAGAGGTTTGGTGCATTCATGGCCCCTTTGACGTCTGGGCGTGTCATAATTGCACTCGGTGCTGTTTACTCAGCTAAGGTGAGATCAACAAAAAAACATCATTTTATCTTATTCATCCTGTCATCTGCTTAAACTTAATGTCGCCACTCATCTTGAGGGATGTGATACCTTACTGTTCTCTCACAGACTAGTCTAGCTATTGCAATCAGATATTCACTGACAAGGAGAGCATTTTCAATAACCCCGAATGGTGCTGAAGTGCTTTTACTTGATTACCCAAGCCATCAACGACGCCTTTTGCCACTTCTTGCAAAGACGTGAGTGTAAGCTTTTCTAGGTGTTCTCTCTATGAAATTTTCTGAATTCAGTCGCTGATATTTCCTGAACTGCAGATACGCAATGAGTTTTGTAGGGAACTATTTGAAACAGCTGTATGCTAAGAGGACTCCACAACTAACCAAAACGATCCATGTTGTTTCGAGTGCGTTAAAGGCTGTTCTAACATGGCATAACATGAGGACCCTTCAGGTGGCCAAAACATAGGTTGCTAAAGCTGTTTCTTGGTTTACCTATTCGGATATCCTAAAAAAACTTCGTTTATTTAGGAATGCTCTAAAGCATGTGGAGGACAAGCATTTAAAACTGAAAATCGCATTGGCCAGCTCAAGGCTGAATATGACGTGCAGTCGACATTTGAGGGTGACAACAATGTTCTTATGCAACAGGTATACTAGAAGTCTAGAACTCTTTAAAGTATATTCAGACGAATTTCTATAAAGATTACTTTTCATGAATACTCAATTTATAACTGCAATTTGAACTATGAAAGCTGTAAAAGTCATTGCGAAGAATTGATTAGACTTTGAGATCGATCTGGGATTCAGGAAAAGTTAATTGATGCAGGTGAGCAAGGCTTTACTAGCAGAATATGCGGCTGTGAGGCGAGAAAACAAGCCATTCGAAGGTTTGGGTCTTGAACACATGAACCAATCTTCTCCCGTTATTTCTTCTCAGCTCACTGATTCCACCATCAGGAGTGCTCAATTTCAGGTGAATACAGATTGTCTTGTTTATTTTGTATCATATCTGCGCTCGCCAAGAAGTAGTTTCTCATTAGAATTAACTACCATCTGTTACAGATTGACATGTTCTGTCTCAGAGAAAGAGATCTACTTGCACACTTTGCCAATGAAGTCTCCAAATACCAAGCTCAGGGACAAAGCAAAGAGGTTGCTCTTACTACGGTAATTTTCCTGGCTTGGGTTTTGCTACTTGTCCTGAACTATAACGTTCGTTCTTGCATACTGCAGTGACGATTCTGATACTCGTACTTGCCTTTTTTTGCAGGCTTATCAGCTCGCTGAAGATTTAGGCAGGGCCTTCTCTGACCGCACAATTCTGCAGACGTTTGTCGAGGCAGAGATTAATGTGACTGATTCCTCACTAAAGGTACATGACAATGATTCATCTAAAAGCTGCAGAGCACACTTGCACAGACATAAATATACTGCAAATGTTTACTGGTGAAGCTGTTGAGGCAACTAAGATATGCCTGAATGGAGAAGCTTATATCTGCTTATATGTGATGCAGGATATGTTAGGTCTTCTGAGATCAATGTATGTGATGGTGACTTTGGATGAAGATACTGCATTTCTACGATACGGTTACTTGACAGTTGAGGCTGCCACAGACGTAAGGAAACAAGTTCTGAAGCTTTGTGCAGAAATCAGACCACATGCCCTTTCCCTAGTCAATTCATTTGGTATACCAGATGCTTTCTTGGGTCCCATTGCCTTTGACTGGGTTGCAGCAAATTCATGGTCCTCGGTTTAGGACTCAGGCTAAGTCGATAACAATGAGGTCTATGTGCGATAAATCTGTCTGTGCACATCTCAGTCTTAAAACATGTTTCGGATTGTTGAAAAATACCACAAGTTTGAACCATCTGAGGCAGATGAAAATTTATATAATGGATTGGAAGCTAGGAATAATTCGCCCTTTCATTTGGCTATTTTGTATACCAAAATTAAATTCTGTGTATAAGAAAAAACTGCACAAGACTGCCTCATGTTGTAATATTATTATGCAAATCTACTGGATCTCAAGTGTACTTGTATTTTGAACTCAGTAGTATGTAATACCATAAGTAACTGAAACCAAAACAAGCATGCAAAGAATGAATTGAAATCATGTGAATTGCATCCTAGCTAGAGAATGAAGTTTACATTCAATGATTTTAAAACCCGACTGCAACGTCAAAGACTCCACGAGGGAGACAAAGGGGTAATCCCACAAAACTCACTTCCATCTTTACCATTGAATTGTTGGATTCCTGTACACTACTTGTTTCTTCAATTGGTTAAAATAACGACTTCGCTAATTGGCATCCCTAGTTATCCTGTCAGAACCATAAAAGGGAGAAGTCAGGCTCAAGCATAAAAGGCAAAACAATGATGGTTGCAATACAAATGAAACTGTGAATACATCCAAGGGAAGTAAACTGTAAAGAAGTTGCCTTCTTTTTACCTTGTGTATCCGTATTCATGTGGGGGGGATTAAGCGTGTTTTATTTTATTATCATCTCCTGCTGGGAGCCTCAAGTAGAAAACGTTACCGAGACCCCATTGTTTCGTTTTCTGCTCCACCTCTGTTATTTTTTGTTTCAGCTGCTGTATTTCACGTGATAATTCATCGTCTCTTTGCTTCAGTACCTGATATATCATAGAAGAGACCAAAATTCGAAACTAAGAAATGAACAAGTCGACTTTGCGGATAATACACAACTAGAAGCAAATTTGGTGTTATAGCATACAACCGAAAAGACAGAAATTCCCAAAGAGGATTGCCTTTGCAGGGACTGTTATGTGAAAAAATTGCAGTTATAAACAACCTTTCACCATTATATACAAGGAAAATGGCATAGAAGCCATTGCAAGCAAGTCTTCCAATTTCATGTGATAAGCGCTGAGAGGTTTACAAATAAAAAAGAAGACAGACAGACGGATAGATGTCTAACCTCCAACTCCTGCATGCGCTTTTCCTCTTTCCTGGCTTCTGCTTTGGAACTTCTTTGCACCTCAAAAGTTACAACGACACCTGCAACCTAATAAGAAGAAGCCTTCAATTAATTCCATAGTATTTTGAAAATATGAAGCAATGCAATAATGCATCAACAAGCTCACAAGAAAGTCTGCACATAGAGAGCACTACCCAACTTAGTTTTCAACCAAGAAACAGAACACTGAGAAAAGTTGGGCTAATTGCTGGTAAATAACACTCAGAATCAAGCTATGAAGAATGTTGTCTCCATACAGTTAGAATCCGTTCAATAAAAACTAAAAGTGTTTGGGTCAACTCTTACAAGTCAACAATATTTAAGTTACTTTCATTACCCAATACCCAGACTATGTTATGCAACTTTCATCACAATGAAACTATATTTCCTACCTCTAGAATGACAATTGAATTCAGAACTCTGAACCAGAGGTTGTAACATAGATTGTCAAACACCAAAGTTTGACAACCCGCAAGATGAAAACAGAGAGCTTCTCTAGATAGTGCTTAATATAAGCAGTTAACAACTATGATACAACTGATTTCCTACGATATGAGTTAAGGGCTGATAAGGCCCCTAGGTATTCTAAATTCTAAAAGTATAATTTTACTGAAATATGACTGAAAATGGATGGTTAGAAAGTTTCAGTCTAAACTCTAAAGGACAAACAGGATCAACACTCTAAGATCAAAGCCATGTATCCTTACTGGTTTTCGTCTTCTGATGCCTATTCACTTAATTGTTCATAGTCATATCACATATCGCAACAGGCTTTCAGTAAGAATTGATGATTGTCCCACTATTATGAAGTTGCAGATTTGAGCCCAATCTAGAGCTCGACCGTTATTCTTTAAAACTTGAGTGAATAATTAGAATTTGTAACTAAGATATCATTTATTTTATAATTTGGAGACCTACCGTATTAAAAAGGGGAGTAAGTCTAGGAAAAACACTGTAAATATAAGTATCTATAAGATATATATAGACCGACCTATGTTGTTGTGTATAACATCTATATTTAACTTTTAACTTAAGTTTCAGACCCAAGAATTTGTGTAAAAAGAGACACAGGAACTCGTACAGGTCTTTTTACTTCCATGTATCAAAGTTTTATTTATAGTTTGGCCTAAGAGCAGCACATTGTGTAAGATATATGAATATTGGTACTATATATCATTGCTAGCTCTAGTCAACTAATATTCAAAACCATGCACTTCCATCGCTGCAACTAATACTAATTCTGTAAAGAACATATTCTCATTCTCAACAAGTCAGATACACAGTAAACATGCACTAGTGAGATATATACAACCCCCATCTACTCATATCTTTGTCATGCAAAGTCTATGAAGTCTGAAGACAAGGAGTTCCAGAGATAGACAATACCGTGAATAGGAAAAGTTCGCCTAAAAGATCTGCAGCAGCCTGAACAGCTTTTTCTTCATTCAGGGGACGAATAAGAACATCAGTTGAATGGCCATATATACGCCTTTGCAAATTTGTCGTGAAACGATGGTTAGCCTGTCAAGGATAATAGACTGTTAGGTTTTTGAGTTATGACCTGCACATTCCAACTCTTGAATAGATTTGAAAAATAATAAAGGTCTGTATATCCATCCATAAAACCTAACCATTTAAAACTTAGATAAGTAAAATACAGAAAGAAACTCACAGGCATTAAAACAAAAGAAAAACACGTTGAGTGAGGGTCGCACATTACTTAGTGCAAACTGAAGAAATGAAGCAAACCATGATTGCACCTATACATATATGAATTATGAGACAAACCCAAGTATGATCCATACATGGTTTCTAAAATTTTAATTTTCTTTTCTTGTGATTACATTTTGTTCCGTTTTTCAAGAAGCATTGGATTTTAAGTTCATTTATCCTTGACAGAAGATATAACCTAAAGAAGAATACTACAGAATCAAGTAAAGTAAGCAAGAATTCCTCTTTTTGTTAAACGATAGCGCACAACATAATCAGAAACGTAAACATAACAAGATGCTTTTGTGAATCAAGAAATGAATGAAGAGAATTGTGATAAGAATTGGAAAGCAGTGAATATTTGTGAGAAAATTGTTAGTGATGGTAGGTAGAGGAGAGGGGGAAAACCTGGGCAAAGTTGATGATGGATTGCCTGAATTTGGGGTGAAAACCAGCTTGCTTTTTGATGCTCTTGCCAATGGGTTTGCAGAGTGTTCTGAGAGCAAGTGTGGCGAGCTTAAACACCGGTAATATCATTCCCACAGTTGCAAGATATGCAGTTGTGCTACTGCTGCACGCATTCAAGAGGTTGCCAACTAAAAGTAAAACTCCACTTTGTTAATGATGATGATGATGATGATGATAAAAAGCAAAAATATTGGTGCTTGCTAGTATATTAATGGCGACGCGACGGTGTTGAATTGAATTGTTTTTCTTTGATTGCAAGTTGCACCCCAGGTGTTTGTTAATTTGTTTACAAAACCAGATTCTGCATTTTCGTTGTTTTCTTGTTGGACAAGCCGTTAATCCTTAATCGGATAATAATAATAATAATAATAAATTTAAGGTATAATAATACCAGTAAAGTAATCCACTACCTGAGTGTTTGGCACCGAATCCGAAATTGGATTCGCGTTGAGTTTTGAAAAAAAACTGAATTGTGAATAGTAAAGGGTTGATCGGTAGCAGAAAACGCTTCATTTTAAGCGTTGACTCGTTGAAATCTGCCACTTAGTAGCATAATTCTAATCTCGAAACGCATACGGGCCAACCCGCGATAAGAGCCCATCTGTATTCAGAACCGCATCTGAGAGCGCGTTTTGAAACAACAGGTGATGGTGTTGTTTCAAAACACACCTTCTGAAAAAGGCTGTGGTTATACCAAAATGTCCATCGAATTAGACTTGAATTGGCTCTTCTAACCTTG